>OU892279.1:10480305-10662361 GCA_917834065.1 Ceutorhynchus assimilis
ACTAGGCCACTGTGGCATCCGCTTGTACGCGATTGAGTTCCTGATCAATATCGCCACACCACCCGCGCGGCGGCCGGCTCTGTCAGAGCGTTCACAGGAGAAGTTTTTCACCACGAAACGATCTTCATCCCCCAGCCATGTTTCCACGACTACGGCGATGTCGATCCTCTCGTGATGAAGAAAATGGATGAGCTCACCTACTTTACCGTTGAGGCTATTAGCGTTCCATTCTGCTATCCTGAACGCGACCTACATTAAATTGTTTAATATCAGTCAAGAAAAATTGACGGCTGGCGTTGAACAACTCCATATCGCTGTTGCATCTTTCCAGCATACCTATGTAATGGTCCAATGCTCGCATCATACCATCCATATTTATTAGCGAATCCAGGCGGGCAAACTTGGCCTGGAACGCTGCGAAAGTGTCACCCAGATTGACAGGTGCTTGTTGGGCTGACCGTACTGTGGGCTGGGCGCTTTGCGGAACACTAGATAGATTTTCGCGCACAACCGTCGTGGTATCCCGCACTCCACGTTCTCGGATTAAACCTCGCGGAAAGTCACGATTGTAGTCCATCATCGGTGGTGGCTGTCTCGGTATCTGTGCTGGTGGCTGCACCTCCCTTCGACCCCAGGCTGGGTTTCTTGGTAACGGGGCAGGAACATAGGTGGGCTTGGGTGCCGATCTCTCCTCTAGCATGCGTTTCTTAAATTTATACACCGGGCATTCCATTGACATAGCCTGGTGTGCACCCTTACAGTTTACGCACACTGACTGCTTATCGCGATTCGAGCAGTCAGCAGTCATGTGCGCTTCTGCGCATTTAGAGCATCGGCTCGCCCTATGACATCCCGTCATAGTGTGCCCCCATATCTGACACCGGGCACACTGCGAGATGTCTTTTCTGTTTCTCCTGTCTTCCCATTGTACCCTGGATGCGAACACTGTGCGAACGTGGGTTGTGAGCTTTGTCAGTGTCCATTCAGATGACGTGACAACCAGGTACAATGGGTTGTCCTGCCCCGTATTTTTCATTTGGTACACATCTTTGACTTTGATGTTGTACCTGTCTATCAGGTATTCTTTTATCTCTTGGGTGCTATAGTTTCCCTTCATCCTCCGCATCACGAAAGCATGCGTTTTTTCTGATGGCACTGAGTATGTGTGGAACTCAGCGCCATCGTTGTTTAGATGTCTCGACATGCTTTCGTGATCGGCCATACTCTTCGGGTATAGTATGACCGAGTTGCGTGCATATTTTATCTCGAGAGGCTCTGATGTGATTCGTCCTGCCATCTCGAGAAATTCTTTGTGGTTATTAAGTCTTCCTTTGACCACGATTGGAGGAGGAAGGGCTTTTTTGCCTTTGGTTGTGCCTGCTGGTTTGTGAAGGGGGGTGTCCGCCACCTTGTTCCGGATTTCCTCTTGGGAACGGTTGAGGGGTGTGAGTTCTGGCTCGGGCTCGGGCTCGGGCTCTTTTTCCTTTGGTTCAAGAACCTGGAACCTATTTTTGGTGGGTATTTGGAATAGCTTTCCGAAGCCCGTCGCCTTGATAACTGTTGGAGGTGTTGCAGCTGGTGTTGAGGTTACAGCTGAAGCTGAGGTGGAGGGTGCCTCAGCATCATCTTGGAGGGGTGTAGGAGGTCGTAGGGGTGGTTGGGCAAATTCGTGCCCTTCTGTTGACTTTTTCTTGACCCTCTGGTCGGGGCTTGTCTCCATAGGCCTTTTGTTTTGCCGTTGTTTGGCCGATTTGGGCACTACGTAGAGGTGATTACGTCTGATATGCGAGATGATCAAATCGACCATGGCACTTCCCTCTTCTGAGTGCGAGTCCAGGTAGTTGTAGTGTTTAGTACAATCTTTGCATCCTCCTGCATGTATCAGGAGTCTGCTTTTAACCTTGTCGACGCCCCTTATGGACTCTCTACTGGATGTTGTCGACGAGAAGCTCCTCACGCTCTCGTTATCCGATTCGTCTCCCATCGTGGGATCCCCTCCTGGGGTATCCCCTCCTGGGGTATCCCCGTTTTTTGGGACGTCCCCTTACTTGTTTGGGAGCGTCCACTGTGCTTGGACGTTCCCTTACCTTTAATTTTAGTCCCCTCCCCATCCAATCTCCATCCCGACACCACGTTGCTTGGCTTTAGTAGGCCGTCTCTCACGTCCTTGATAAAGAACCAACGTGCCGGTCCAAAAAAACAGCCCCTTGCTCCTCATACGGAAAATGTCAGTTTAAAATCGACGAACAATAGCTGTGCGCGCTACTCGATACTGTGTGTGTGAGCCCTGTGTGCAAGGCCTTGCGAGCCATCACTTCAATTGTAAGTTCTGTGGGATTATAGCCCCGTGTGCTGTAAACCTAAAAACCCTGTGAGTCTGCCTTGAGTGCCTGTAGCCCTGTGTGTCACGGTAACCTTGCGTGTTACGAACGTCATAGTCCTGTGTGCTATGGAGGGAGCCGATGTTTTTAAAAATAAAAAGTAATACCTATAAAACCTAATATTGTTTAATTCCTAACGGTGTGTTCAACACTATTGAGAATTATTAGATCTATTGAGAACATGGAAAAATACATTCCTTGCTAGATTTTTTCAAATTATTCAATTATTTTGCGAAGTTCTCGGATTTGTTCTGGATGGATAAATTAGAGAAAAAAGTTCTGCCCAGGTATTTAAATTGCACAACCCCATCCCTGTTTCTGGTACCAATAATTATAAAAACATTTTATGATCATCATTTGATGTGAAAAAAATGTGATTTAAGCACATATATAGTGTTGCGTTCTTTATAGAAGACTGCAATTATGTTTAATCAGTGGACAAGCTACTTCTACTATACATGGTGATTTACGTATTCCGTGCATTAGATTTCAGGGTGGATTAGATGCTTTTTTTATATCTAATAATTCATCTGAAATCTGGAATATTTCTAATGCAAGGGCTACGTAAATGACGGTGTATATGTATGTATGAACTGTTATTGTATTCATAAAGAATTATTGTATTGTATTGCAATATCCGAAACTATCAAATACGACTGACAAATAAAAATGCATGATATTTTCAAAAAACTAAATCTTAAGGTTTAAAGTCAGGCCTATTGTTTATTGCAGCAACGCGAGATGTCAGTACTGTCGCCCCTAACTTGATAGTCAAAAAAAAATAGAAATCTGCATTTGGTTAAATTGTGTGATGGAAAGTTTTTTCTTTTTTTTGCGGAAATTCGAATTATTATTCTGTTTTACATAAACAGGGTTGTAGTTTGGACCAACACAAATAATTTTGAACGTTCATCCGTCGGATTTATTTTTAAACAGTGTAGCTACAGGCGTATTTCCAACTATTCTTGCAATAGCGAGAAAACTACAAGTTCAAAAAATTTGAAAAAAATATATGTCGCGTAGAATTGCAATAGTAGTTCGTAATAAAAATAACGGGAAACTTCATCTCTTCGTTTTGAAATAAATGGTGAAAAACCATTTTTTTTTCAGTTTTTGCGATATAACTCAAAAATGGCGAGTCAAATTTGCTTAAAAAAATTATGGATTAAAGTATATCAATAACCATAAAACATATATTTTTTTTTGGAATTTTTGAACACAAGGTTCAGAAAATGGAGGTTGACTTTAAACCTTAAGCACTTAAATAATTCAGTCAAAATTGAGTGTAGCCTTTTTTCAGGGACTTGAAAACCTCCAATTTGCTTCTATCTCACAAAGGCATACTGAAAGTTGGCGATTTTGGTTTGGCCAGAGAATACGGTTCTCCTTTAAAGGCCTACACTCCTATAGTGGTCACTTTATGGTATAGGGCTCCAGAACTACTTCTATGTATCAAAGAATATTCGACTCCAATAGATGTGTGGTCAGTGGGATGTATTTTTGCTGAATTATTATTGATGAACGCTTTGTTTCCTGGAAAATCAGAGGTTGACCAATTGAATCGTATATTCAAGGTATTATTGAATTTGTAACAATTGTTTTTTCTTTTCATTTTTTTAATTTTTAAGGAACTAGGCACTCCAAGTGAAAAAATCTGGAAAGGCTTCAACAATTTACCCGCAGTGAAAAAAATGAAGTTTAACGAATATCCTGTGTCTAATTTACGGGCCAAATTCAACACCCTAAGTGAAACTGGTTTAGGATTATTATTAAAGTTCCTAACCTATGATCCAAATATACGAGTAACCGCGGAAGACGCCCTGAATCATGCCTACTTCACTGAACCACCTTTACCAATTGATCCAGCAATGTTCCCTACTTGGCCAGCTAAGAGCGAACTTGGACATAAGAGGGCATTGGCTGCTAGTCCTAAACCACCGAGCGGTGGAGGAGAGTATAAGAAACTGGTAAAAACTTTCTCAACAGCGTTTCAAAATTTTTAAATATTTCAAAAATATCAATTTTAGGGTGGTGAAGACGATGACAGTTATGGATTTAGGTTGGGAATGGGCATGGATACACGTCGCGGTGAAGCAGGATTTACTTTAAAATTCTGACAAAAGTCATTATAAAAATATTTTGAAGATTGATATTATGAGCTCTTTAATTAAGTCGTCTTGGTGGCTTTTGATTATTTTTTTTTTTTTAAATTTTGTAAAGGAGCTCATTTCATTATAAAATTATACTCTAGTAACCATATTAGGAAATTAGTCATTACACTAGAATAAGTATACAGTGTCCCTTTAATGAATGCTACATAATAATATGAAAAAAACCTTTTATTTGAAGGATATGGGATTTTTTTTCCATTTGAGATCGATCCTTTATGTCCGATAATCTGAAAGTACATTTTGACTTACTAAAAATAAGAAATTCCTTATTTTCCATCATAGATCTTCTATCAAAAAATATTGTACAATTTTTATTATTGAAATAGTCCAAGTAACAAGTAACGTAATATTTAAGGTGTAAAAAAAACTCAAATTCTTCATTGGAATCATTCCTAGAGAATTAAATAAAAATATTCGATTAGCACATGGAACCTTCCTGTAGCAATACTCTGTATCTTGGATGTTTGTGTGGTTTCCAATAATGTCAAAAGGTACTTTAAAGTTATTGGACCTGCAGGATCGATCACACATAAAAAAAATCCCATGTCTTATAAATAAAAAGTGTTCCCATATGTAACAAACATTATGGCAAATTATGGTGGACACTATAAGTTACAAATCTTAACCCAAATGTGTACGGTATTTCCTGTTAAAAGTTGAAAATATGGAACTGTGCATTATAAGTGTGTACGTTTAATTTTTTTTTAGGACTTCACTCATTTTTTGACTTAAGAGGTAGGTGTTTTAACAATTGAAGGAAAGAATTATACAAGTACCATAAATTTATTCATAGTAGTCTCACAACCAACTAGCTTGCCAACTGTACATATCTTCTAACATGAATTATTGTAGAATGTCAGATTGGTTTGAACAAGTTGTTGAGACTACCAAGATATCAGTAAATCTGGGGGTCAAAACAGGACGACGCGAAAACCTTTCAAGAAAGTTACCCCCCCACCAGGGTTGACATCTCTAGGAAACTAAGCTACAAACACATGCTTTTATATAAATCTAGAATATTTGTGCTTACACTCATCCATTGAAAACACAATTTAATGCTCATAGGATCTAAATTTGTACATAGGGCTAGCAGCAATTGGTGGGCGTGCGCAAACTAGTACTTTTCGGCATACATTTCCGTGCGTTTCGCGTCGTTCGTCTAACTGCATTTGCGTGCGAGAGCGTATAACTGCGCACTTGTGAAAATAACTATTATGTGACAAAGCGTATTGAATTGATGGATGAAAATGCGTGTCAGCATCTTGTTTTTCCAAAAATTATGAGTCTAGAGATGCAATTTTTGGTAAAGGTACTTTTGGTTTATTCAACATATTCTGACCTCCAGATGCAGATGCACTGGTATCATGTATGATAGTTTTCCAGCATTTGAAGGGATTGAAATTTGTTCTTTGTTTGTTTATTTCTTGCATTATGTTCTGTTGTAACGACCGTAAAATTTGTTTTTTAAGATCGCCCTTGTATTTTGATATGTTAATTTGAAAAAATATAGTTAAAATTCTGTGCATTACTGTTTTTGCAGGTCCCGTAAGTACTACAATATTAACAAAACTTGAGTTCTTTCAAGAAGACGCAAACATTGCATTTTAAAGTATGGGAAGGAGCAGGGTATCCAGATGTTGTTTTTTGCTGCTGCCAGCTTGCGGTATTATGCAAATATGTCATTCAGATTGTGTCCAGTTCCAATTAGAAACATTAGTATTTTTGGTAACTGTGACACAAATGGCATTATGTGTGGTATTTTTTTGTAATTACTAGGTCATGAGCGCGCTAGATCAGGTCCGTCAAAATCAAAACAATTATGAAATGAAAAATATTTATTAAGTGTTGTACGAAAAACAGCATAATTTTTGATTTTAGAGGGGCGTTTAAATAAAATGCCATTTACAGACCATCGCAAATTTCTGTTCAATTGCAAATTTAGACAGGTTTTCGGTGAAATGAAGTTATTTTCATAACAATAATAGATTGGAGTAGGAGTCGAAGCATTTTTGGTTGCAAAATAAGCAGTCTAAATAGTAAAATTAATACCAATTTTGTTGACAACAGTATGCAAATTTCGGTCACGGATTTAAATGAAAAAGGTATAAACACAA
This sequence comes from Ceutorhynchus assimilis, assembly GCA_917834065.1. Classification (NCBI taxonomy): domain Eukaryota; kingdom Metazoa; phylum Arthropoda; class Insecta; order Coleoptera; family Curculionidae; genus Ceutorhynchus; species Ceutorhynchus assimilis. The sequence continues at coordinate 10,486,972 of OU892279.1, forward strand.
AGCACACCAACAATAAATTTCCAAAATTTCGGATCATAAAATACTGGAATAAATGAAAAGGACAGAATTGACGTGTTTCGCAGAGATAAAAAAAGAGAGTCTAATTGTAATAAATACGAGTTAGAAAGTAATAAAAGAAGACATGCGCGAGCAACTCGTGGCTGCAGTGTAGCCAGATTGTATTCTTGCAGAACAAATGAAGACAATACAAATCGAACATTATAATAAATAAATAAATAAATAAACAGGTCTTTTATTTTTTCAAAAACAAATTATAAAACATACATTTATGATAATGGTGGCGAGGTCTAGCAATGCTATTCTACCTAACCACCAATAGAGAGAAAGATATAAAGACTATAAAGTTATAATATAATTACGTGTTGACTAAATATTTCAATTTCTTATAAATTACAACAAGAAAATAAGGAAAAACAAAAAAAGAAAATGAAATAAAATAAATATAGATATAGGCAAAGAATATAGGAAAATAATCACTATCACTATAACTTTTTGATATGAATACCATAAAAATAAATGCAACGCTTAGTTTCTTTTTGATTTAATATGCTTCTTGAGTTCAGATATAAAGCTATATATAGATGAGCAGACTTTGACACTGCCGGGAACCGAGTTGAATTTTTTTACCGCGTTGAAGGTGAATGATCTTTGAAATATTGTCGTTCTATGCTTTGGAGTTACATAAAGTTCACGATATCTAGTCAGTCGTCCGTGTGAATCACTACTCTTGACGAGCTTATCTTATCAAACAGATATTGGGGTGATTCGGACTTGGAAATTTTGTACACGAGACTAGCTAAACACAGAAAGTATCTTTCATCAAGGCTCAACCATCCGGAGTCTGAAAAAGCTGGCGTGATATGATCAAACTTGCGGACCCCATAACAATACCTCAGACAGGAATTTTGAATTTTTTGCAAAGTATATTGCTTATTTGTGGTTAACATTGGCCAATAAACCACAAAACCATAAGATAACGAGGAAAGTATTAAAGACTCTGTGAGTTTCAATTTAATACGAGTGTTGAACACATCTTTGTGTCTGTATAATAATTTGAGCTTAAAGTAACATTTTTTTAGCAATTCAGAAATGTGTTGATTAAATCGTAAGTCAATATCCATATTTATGCCCAGATTCTTAGTCCCCTCAGACGTCTCAAGCTGTATTCCATCAAGCATTATACCAAAATCATTCTTGCTATTAGCTATAATGTCTTTGTGCTTTCCAAAAAATAAGCATTTTCGTTTTTGTACTGTCAAGTACTAGCCCATGAGCCCTAGAAAGTTCCGATATGCTTTCAAGGTCATTATTTATTTTTCGCGACGACTCTACTAAGTTATCGTTTTGAAATGAAAAGTATAACTGCATATCGTCAGCATATTGATGCGATGTACAGTATTGGAGGTGGCTAGAAAAATCCGCAGTATATAAAGAAAAATGAATAGGCCCTAGTATGCTTCCTTGGGGGACTCCCCTGTCAACAGGTAAAAAGGTAGACGGGTTATCAGACACCGATACCACTCGTTGGCTTCTACCGGAAAGGTAGCATTTTATTAAAGATATAGCATCATCGCCAAAACCAAAGTATCTCAATTTTTGTAAAATAATTGAATGGGAGATAACATCGAAAGCCTTGCTATAATCAAGCAATATTAGACATGTATTTTTATCGGCATCGAAGCCTCTCAAAATATCATCAGAAACGCTTAAAAGGGCTGTAGTAGTGCTGTGACCAGCGCGAAAACCTGACTGAGTAGGTGGCATTATTTTACTTGTCTCTATATGGGATATTATTTGTTTGTAGCGCTATTTTAGGTCTCCCTGTATATCGTGATGTTTAAGGGATTTTTCGACTTACAGTCCAACGCCACCCTTAGGATTAATGTGGTTGAGGTCCCACGTGCACTAGGTAGCCTTTATACAGTGGAGAAACGGTATGCCAGGGGTCATAGATACGATACGGGTAGAAATAAAACCAACAATTAAGGAAAATAAAGCATCGTTCGTGTTTGTCAAAATATACTCAAAATAAGCTAAACCAGTGCTTCTCAATCCTAACCAATAATCACCCTGTATATTGTAAACCTTAGAACCTACTTCGGAGAGAAAAGAGAACCTGGGACAGTATGTGTGCTTTCGGTTACGGTAAATTGTGATCGAACAATACGGTATAATATTTAGTGTACGGACAGTTTAGTGACGTTAGACGGTAAAAGACTCTCGATCGCAAACGGATAAAACGACACAAATTTGAGACACAGAACAGACAACGAACCACCGTCGCTTCCACCTGGTATACATGCTTCGCAAATATAAAATACGCATGCGCGTCTGACATTGTTGAACCGTAGGTTGCTTACAGGTAAGAGACAGAATAAAACGGAGAGAGAGAGAGAAAGCATCGCCCTCCTCGTCATACCAACTGTAATACGTGGGCCTGTTGGCATGGCGAGATGGCGTAGCTGTACTCCCCTTGAGTCCGATGTAGCACGGGTCTACACCGACGCAAGGAGGAGAGCTTATTTTTAAGATGGCCAACAGAGAAGTGTCTAACAAGCCTAATCTACGCCGTCATACAATTTGTAATACGGGGTCCTTATGGTATGACGTCACAGACTTCGGCCGCACTCATCCCCTCACACCGGACGTAGTACGGGTCCATACCGAAGCAAGAGGCAGAGAGATAGACAAATCTCCGTAAAATATAGAATGCTGAATATTCCCTGCATTCCATCGAACGTAATACGGGTCCAAACGATGAAATGCAGGCAATCTACCATCGGCTCCATACCATGTCACCATGGTACGGAGAGAGACGGCAGTATCAGATACTGCCCTTAAAGCAACCACTAACCTATACATTTGAATCCGGCGTCATGACGTGGAAGCGGCGTCGGCGTCGGTAGAAACGGTACCTGGTGATGGTCGCTCTGCTGCTGCTGCTGCACCTGAAACAGTGAGACGGCGGTGTCCGTCTGCCTGCTAAAGCCGCGGTACTTCGGTTTTATTGTCACGACTGGTTTTCCCCACTCTGACGCGAGGGTTTGTGGTTGAGTACGGCGCGCGGCGATTCCGGAATATCGCGTATTGAAATATATTCAAGCAAAGAAATAATAAAAATCCAATTATACCGTAAGCACACATTCAACCCCAGGAAAATTAGGTAACATCGTTACACACCCCCCTCGCTTTGTAAAATATTTATTTACCATAATAAATATTATCCTTAAAACTAAACCCTGAGAAAAAAATAAAATATTAATGTAAACCAAAACTAAAGAGAAAAAGTTAATAAGTAAATAGAAAAGAAAATAAAATAAATTCTTCTTGGAAGGGGATAACGGAACCCCATCTAAGTGGTCCACGACGAATGTCTACGTTGTGGCGGTTCACCCTTCCTCCTCGCCATTGTCGTCCCCCTGAAGATTACTCAACGACGTACCCTTCCATAAGGGCAGCCACACGTAGCGCAGGGATGATAGCGACCAGAATGGTAGCAACATTGCACTCCCACGGAAACGGTTCGGCTGGAGGTAGTAGCTGACACTTTGTGGTCGGCATGCTTACCTTTCAGGCTGCGGCGTCTGGGAGTGCGAACGGAGCAAGTGCAGTCTTTCGAAAGAGGACCCACCTTTCCACATCGAGAGCAGAACTGTACCGGTTTTCGACTGCAGGTATCTCGGCGGTGACCCGGGTGCATTTTTGTATCGAGCGTCCAGCAACCCGCATTCGGGGTACCCGACCTCGGCACGTATCAAGCGCACGGTAGTACGAAAATCACTTGGACTACCGTATGCTCGATACTCGCGACTCGCGCCTACAGTCTCGAATATCTTTTTGAGTTTTCCTGGCTCCTCACCATCAAGCTACATGATAATATGTATTCGTTTAATTTTGGTTCTGGTAGTTAAATCGTAAAGCAATTTTAATTCTAGTAGTTCACTAAGTGGAATGGAAAGTAGCAAAAAACTTAAAGATTAATAAGATTTTGCTATTTGCCTAGTTATTTGATGCTGTCTCTAACAAACTATCCCAAACTAACCCTAAGGCTGTCCTTACCTTAACCTTTTGCTCAGCTCCAATTTGGGTTAGTTTTGGTTAGTTTTGTTACTTAGAGACAGCATCATAAATAATTATTTACATCTGCCTGAATCTAATCTCCGCATTTGTCAAATAACGATTGCAGGTATACAAATCCCTAAGTAAATAGCAAAAATCTTGTTAATTTTTACCTGCTTTAAAAATTCGATTTTTAAATCGTTCTAACATATTTCAAAAAATAGGCGTTTTTTTTTTGGAGAAAAAAGTATACAGATGATAATGTCATTGCAAGAATGGCTAACACAATAATTCAAAAATGTTTTCGAAAAAACGTGAAAGTGGCCTATTCTATCTCGCCATGGTATTCTATTCATGGTAAGGTTATGTAGATAAAACATAATTTTGCTCTTACTTATTCCCTTACCTCGACTTCCTGCTTAGTCTTGAAATTAGTTCGTATTTCGCTGGAATCGACAATGTGGTACATATAATTTTCTGGCCAGTGCATAATAAATGATGAACAATTAAAAAAAAAAAAAAACTGAATTGTTGGACGCCGATCCATAATTTCGCAGAAGACTAGTATCAAGCGTACGGTAGCTTGACAATCGATCGGGAAATCAGACGCTCGTTATGAGACAGGCCTCGGTTAATACGACGTTACCCGAATGCGGTATACTGGGCGCTCGATACAAAAATGCGACCCGGGTAGCCGCAGAGCCAACACAAATTCATGTGGATCGGCAAAAACAGATCCGGATTAGTAGAAGAGTGAGGGGTAGAGGTACGATCGGCAGCGGTGCGAGCTGTGGCAGTGCTTGTAGCTCGCCCAAACGGATCCTCATAAGGGTCAATCCGCTCTATCTCTTGGAAATACACAGGATCAGTTTCGGAGATTTTTGAAGTTCTGTGGGCGATCGCTATTGTCGATTTCACAGTATGAACGTTGGTCGTTGCGGTCGGAGTTTCGTTTATGCTTGTTGCGGCATCCGGTGGGTCACGGTCTTGTTTTGTGGTGGCTGTCGGTCCCTTGATAGGGGTTTCGATGGCTTCCTCTAGGAGGAGCTCTACATCGCCGGCGGACAACTCCAGGGTGGGACTCGCGGCCATTCTCTGATTGCTCTTTATTCCGGAAACGGTGCAAATCAGCAGAAAGATTCGAGGGTGTGGGCGTTCTGAAAAGACGGATAAAAGAAATAATAATAAAAAAAATATTTATTCTATAAAAGAAAACTTAACATATCAGTCATAAATAGAATCAGATTCTTCGATTCGAAACGAACAAAATAAAAATAAATCAATAACCATAACTTAACATATCAGTCAAAATAAAATATCACATTCTTCGATTCGAAATATAAAAATAAATCAATAACCCTAAAATAAATAAAACAAAGTCATTGATATGTTCCCAAAATAAACAAAACTCTTCACGCCGGGATGTTAATTCGGAATACCCGGCCGCTGCTACTGATAAACTTCTCCCGGTATCGACGGTTAGCTGGTAGATTGGGCGGTCGGTATTTTTTAATGGCCTGCTATAAGGCAGGTGGCCAGGCCAGTTTGTCTCCCGGATCTTCCAGAAGTGCTAGGGCATCGGCGATAAACTGCCGACCTTGATGACGGTGTTCCCAGTCGAAACCCAAGAGAGGCTGTGCCGTCCCCAGGTGATTAATGTCCCGTGCCACTGGTTCCACGGTGGGGTGGATGCATCAGTGGCGGCTCGTGACTATTTCAAGTGAGGAGGCTAAACATAATGAACTACGGTAACCACTGGCAGCAGGCAATTTTTTTTTTTTTTTTGAGTGTCTACTGGCCATTTGCACGGCTATCACTTAAGCGATATTTAATCTAAATGGAGCTTGAATATGACTTTTGTTTCTACAAGAGTCACATTCAAAGTTCTACTTGGAATAAATATCCCTTAAGCAATAGCGGTGCAAATGGCCGTAAGTCAAGAATTTATCTGAAATTCAATAAAAACCATAAATGCTCAAGAAAATAAACATATCATAAGTATATATTTTCCGTATTCGCATGCTGAGTAATTAACCTGAGAGGTGAACTATCAATTTCTTCAGGACTATCTGATAAACTAAAGAACTCTTCTTCGTCAATAGATCATATTTTCCGAAATATGCCCCAAATTTCGATGTAGATTGGATAAATAAATTGTGTGATGGATATGCCTACGAGTCTCTGTCATTATTTGGAAAGCATACATATAAAATAGAAAATATAATTTACCGTCCAGCAAGAACCAACGAGAAGGTGAGAGTCTCACTCTTGCCAGGAACAGGAAAGGAAAGGTTTGGGATAGCTAATAGTTAAGAAAGGAATTCTGGGACTGGAGATGGACTGGGATACGATTTTGGAAAAACAGGATAGAGAATAATATGATCAGAACTTAGAATAGGTAGGTATTTAGAAAAAGTTTAATAATACACTGATCAGAAAGAAAAAGGAGCCAATTCTGAATATGTTCGTAGTTTTTAATGAAATTAGTTTATCTTTTTATTTAAATAATGTGAGAGCGAATTTACAAACTTCTAATTTTTTATCGAATAAGTAAACAAACCGTGATAAAAGCAACCTAAAGAGCCGCATACACTACGATGAAACACGACGGTTTTCATCGCCACGATGAAACACGTCGTTCCAAAACCGAATTTTGTGGTAGAAAACCGCCCAGCCAGCAAGGGTACGTCATATTGACGTCCTTATATGGTGATAATTCGTCAATACTCGTCACCTGACCAAAAACTGACGACATATTGACGTGTGATAAATGCCGTTCAAATGACGTGCTTTTTATCACGTAATATTGACGCGTTTTTCTGGTGATAAATGTAATACACATTGACGTCAATATATATCATGTAATATTCACGTATTTTGCTTGTGGTTCAGTAAACCTGGTTTTTTGAATTAGGTTTTTTTTTTCAATGTGTTTTGAATGTATTCCTAGAATTCCTAGGGTTGTGCCGTGTATACTGTATTCTATAGTGAATAGGAGACAAAGTGATGATACAAATCATTATTTTTTTTCGCATTTGTAACTACTCACGAAAATTTTGATCGAATCGAATGCGAATAATACCCCTACCCTCGCATTTTTTCGACATCCTGTTTTTTAATTTTTACTACAGCAAAACTTTGATGCGTTTGAAAACACATCTTTGAATAAAAATTAAATGGAAAACTCCCATAGTTCATACTCATAGTTCCATCTCTGACTTTCAAATAGTATAGAAATAAACGGTAGAAACTGTGGAAAGGCCAGAAAGGGGACGTATTTGGTTTGTTTTTGTGTTTGGTCAACGGTTTGGTGAATGCGGAAATTACTGTATTCCTTTTATACATCGAGTGACACCGAACAAACACCGAACGAAAAACGTTCAAGCTTCTGACTTTGAGCAGCTCCGAGTAACTCAACGGGAAAAAGGAAAAGAGTAAATACAAATACACTCACTCCTGTATTTTTTTTGTTTCGAAATTCTAGCATTAGTTTAGTATTAGTAAGGGACAACAATAAATATTGCATCGCCGCGTGGGGAAACGAATATGCTATTCAGCGAATTCTATTGGTAGAACCAGTGCAGAAAAATGTTTTTTTATCTCTTTCTTATAGAAGTCGGTAGAAAAGACACGAACACACTCAGTGCGCACTAACCCTTCCAATTCGCTACTGTGTGTGTGACTGTTGACGTTGATTGTTGTGAGGGAGTTTGTTGAGGTTATGTTGTGGTTGTAGCATGGCGTGGTCGTGTTTCATTTGGTTTTCCCTCGCTTTTTGCTTTCTCATTTCCCTCCAAGTTTCCCTCATTTCTTTTTTACGCAAGTATCGCGTGGAATTATTAATTCTTGATATATTTTTCGGTTTTAATTTCTCTTCAGAATCATCCTGCTGCATCCAAGTGAAACGCCTCTATATGAATGTGAGTTTTATTCACGTGTTTGTGTTGAGACTAATAACAATCACCAACCGTAAGTATATGTCTTTTGTTTTAATATACCTTATTTTATATTATAATATACATTATTATTATTGCTTGTTCACCTAAGGGCCAACTTATGGACCAACAGGTAAGTGTCTGGTTGTTACCTCACCTAGCAAGTACTACAAGTAATATGTTTAATACGCCTACAGAATATTTATATTGTCTTTTTTTAAATATATTTTTCTCAAAAGTGATATAGTGTTGGTTCATTTTCGTTACAGGTCATATAAATTTGAAAAAACAAGGATTTATAGAAAATATATCAGGTAAATATGACGTCATTTATAAAATAGATATCACGCGAATGGAACGTTATTAATACGCCAATATCACGTTAAATAACTCATAAACTTGACGTCAAATAACACGTAAAAATGACGTACCAACTATGACGTCATTCGTCCCAGACATTAGGAAGTCATTTTCACGTCATAATTAAGTCATTTAGCTCGTCATTTCTCGTCACTTGATGACCAGTATTTAACGTCATTTTCACGTGCTGTTGTTACTTGGGCGTCGTGTTTTTCTTCCACACACTTCGGTTTTGGAACGACGTGTTTCATCGCGGCGATGAAAACCGTCATGTGTCATCGTAGTGTGTGGGGCCCTTTTATTGGTTTCATATGGAATTGCGTATCTGCTGGAAAAACAGAAAATTGCTTTGAATTTTTGAATTGAAAAAGTGCTCCTTTTTCGTTTTGATCAATGTAGTTTATTGGATTTTAAAAATGAGCGGAATTCGTCGGTTTTTTTTATTCGCGAAATAATCTATCACTTCTTCATAAAACTGGTCATCTTCACACATTTTGAATACAAATTCTTTTTCAATTGAAATAAGAGATATGTTAGTTAGTCTGTTTTGGGACATGGTACTTCGAGAGTAAGTTTTAATTCGTTTTAACGCAGAAAAGTTTCTTTCTACCGATGCAGATGTTACAGGTATAGTTACTACAATATTTACAAGTTTATATAACTCTGACATACGCGTATGCAATTCATTTTCATACATAAATTTTAATAAATCTGTGGGTGTTTTACACGTTTTAAACATATCAGTATCATTGTAAAAAACACTTAATTCATTTTTAATCTGAATTTGATCAAAAAATGGGTATTGACTTAAGAGATTGTCCAGTAAATCTTGGGGAAATTTTTTAGAATATGATAGATAATGTTCGGGTGTCAAAAGATCGAAAAACTTTAATTTTTCTAAATCGCCGAATCTAACTTCAATTTGCATCATTATAGTATCTAATATCTCTACAAAAATAATTTTATAGTTCAATCTTAAATCTGGTAAATCAAGTGTAGTTTTACGTTTATTTTCTGGCCTAAAATTTGATAGTACTTCAAATATTTTGTTAAAATAATTGTCATTATTTCTAAACTCTTTTAAGGTTTTAATTAAGTTGAGAATACGATTTTTTGAAAAATTTATATCTGTTAATCGATTCTGAAGTATTGAAAAAACCACCTCAGTTTGTTCAAAAATTAATTTGAATGTTTCCAGCAAGAAACAAAATTTTGGCTCATTCAAATATCGCTTCAAGCCTTCTGCTTCTCTTACCGATTGAATATCGTTTTTGAATTCCTCGCTGTCAATTATAAAATCAAATACTTCAATCAATTTGTCTCTGTTTTTATGCACTGTAAATACAGATTGTGAAGTAAAATTCCAACGGGTAGCAGAAAGAGTTGGTATTCTACTACCACATATTTGGTTTAAAACATGAGTGCGTTTAGTCGATTTCGAGAAAAATGGTGCAAATCCGGACAAATTAGAAAAAAAAATTCTGCAATCTTTGCTAGTGTTACAGGATTTACTTAAAACAAAATTTAATGAATGTGCGTGACAATGTGTGAAAAGAGCTTGGGGAGCTACTGCCTTTATTTTGGCTTGAAGGCCATTTAAATGACCAGACATAACAGCGGCACCGTCATATGTTTGTGCGACCAATTTTTCTTTAAAATCATATTTTTCACATTCATTCATTAATAATTGGAATAAATCTTGGGCGGTTCGTCCAGCCGAAACATCATAAAAACCAAAGAATTTTTCTACAATTTCACTTTTTTTCACGTAACGGAAAACAATTGATAATTGAGAGTAGCAGGAAATGTCAGTGGTTTCATCAATTTGCCACGAAAAAAAAATAGCATCTTCAATTTCCTTATCTATTCTTTGTTTTAAAACAAATGTTATGCTTTCAATAATCTCATTTTGTATTGTTTTTGAAGTTCCAGAGAAAATATTATTGTCCAAAAAATTTGCGAATTTTTCATCATATTTGCCAAACAACGAAAGCAATTCCTTGTAATTTCCCCGATTAGAGGATTCGTCTCTTTCATCATGGCCCCGAAAAGCCATTTCTTGTGATGCCAAAAATATTGTTGTATCTATAAGTCTCTTCAAATTGAATCGATTTTCTTTAACTTGGTTGTTAAAAGAAATTATTGCATTCCTTCGTGCGCTATCAATGGCAGTTGCAATGTTCTGTTTTCCAAACAATTTGATTTTACAAGAAGAAGTAATATGTTCTTGGGATTTTGAATGTCGTTGAATAGAACGAGGCAAATTTTTCAGATCAGAAAATCCTATTTTGGCCCACGGAGAGTTATCGGTTTGTTTGGAAAATATTAAACAAAACCAACAAAATAATTTTCCCATATTTTTAGATCCCGTTCACCACTCACATTTGTCATACCAAGTAATACTAAAACCACGATTTTGACGTGCATCTGAAGTTTTCAATGTTATTAAATTTGGGGTAGGTCTTCATAAAGTTTTAACTATGTAAGATTTTGTTTCTATATCAAGCAAACTAAAGTGATGATTTGCACTTGCCAACCAATCCACTATATCGCCACAATTTTGGAAATGCACCTGACGACAAAAAATATCAATCAACAATCTACAACTTCCGAATAAAAAAGTGACATGGAACTCTGAATGCATAAAACAGAGATAAAACAACAAGGATGGCAGTTTCCAACCTTGCAATCCATGTATGCGGCTAGCCGCTCCTCGACTCGATGGTGCCTGAACGCCAGGAACGGTTCGACGTGTTTCTGGCATTTCTATTGGTCGCTGAGATTCGCGGTCCGTTTGAATGCTAGATTTCAGGGAAGCATATGAGAATCAAGCCTCCGGGCGATTTCTAATAGTAAAATTGCGGGCAAGGAACAGATTTTTGTCGTGAAGGCGCGGAATTTTTTGAAATAATGTTGTCAGATTGTTCCAAATTAAATTAAAATATCGAAATTTGGAAAGTGTAATTTGTGAATTATAATATTGATTAGGAATTAGGGATAAAATATTGAGATTAAAATTTTAAATTTTTTTGGGGAGGCTTAGCCTCCCCTGCCTCCTCTGACGAGCCGCCACTGGGATGCATCCCCGAGTATCCACTATAAAAGTTTGGGAATTCGTTACTGCCGTACTGGTCGTACGTTCTACAGTGGAATGGACGCATCCGTGAACATCCATAATGATAGGAGTAATTGGAGGGCCAGTCACTACACCACTAGTTGGTACCAGTGCGCTCGAGTAAGTGGTGGTCGCTGTCGGGACGGAGGAGCGGGTGACAGCGACGTCCCATCTTCGACCCCACAGTACGGAACAGGATGTCGTCTGGTTTGCTGTCTCAGCCGTGGCTCGAGGAGTTGTTCGTTGCACTGGTAGTGGACGACACGGTGTGCGTATGGTGGGGTTTCGGCTGTTGGGTCGTTTCCCCCCATAGATCGACTCCAATGACGGCAGTGGCCGTTTCGGTGCTGTGGTAAGGGGTGCGGCAACGGTAGTCTCCGTAATAGCCGATACTGGCTGAACGTGGCGGGAGTATTAAAACGCTGGCCGTATTGTTTCACAGCCTGCTTTATCTTTTTGAGGCGAGCCTGGGCTTCGGAATTCTTTTTCGCTAACTCCTTCTTCATACACAAGACGAGACCAGGCTTCGCCCTTTTAGGCGGCTCACTGGTTCGGGCGCGTCGTGGCATCTATAACAAAGAAAATTACTTTTACGCGTCATGTAACGGTTTAAGGTCTTTCACATGAATGCGGCGGAGTCTTTTACCGGAATCGTCTTTCAAATCGTACACGACCGGAGAAAGTACTTTTGTTACGGTGAACGGGCCGGAATATTTCGGGGCGAGTTTTGCGGCAAAACCCTTGACTGCTGAGGACAGCGGGTTATCCTTCTTCAGTACCCTGTCTCCTACATGGCACCGCCATTCGCGTCGCCGAAGATTGTAATGGCGACTTTGATTCGAGAATGCTCTTCCTAAGTTTACTCGAACCAATTCATAAACTTCGTTGAGTTTTTGAAGCCTGGTAGTGTGAGCAGTTATGGAGTCGGGTTCTAATTCCGGAATTGGTTCGGCACCACTGGAAGAATAGGATTTCCGATACATGGCACCAGGCTGCTCGAACTCTCGGCCAAAATTGAGAAAGGCCGGTGAAAATCCGGTAGAGTCATGTCGTGAGCTATAGATCGCGAAGACTAACTCCGGAAGACGAACGTCCCATTTTCTGTGATCATTCCCACAAAATTGAGCTACCATTGTTTTGATAGTCTTATTTGTACGTTCAACCGGGTTAGCTTGCGGAGTATATGGCGGTGTAAGTCGGTGTTCAATTCCCATCTCCTTAAGAAGTCCCTTGAAAGGTTGTCCAGTAAACTGTGTTCCGTTATCCGATATGACGGTTCGAGGGCATCCAAAGCGGGTGATAATATCTCCGTATAAAGCATCGTGAGCCGCTCTGACCGTGGCTTTCCTGATTGCGCGGCACTCCACCCATTTGGTAAAACGGTCCTGCATAACAATCATGTAACAGTTACCTTTGGCCGATCGAGGCAGTGGACCAACTAAGTCGGTACTAACGGTATCCCATGGTCGATTGTTCCTTGAAGGCTGCATTTTATCAGGAGTCTGCTGTTGAGAAGTTTTGTATCGCTGACATGATTGGCACTTCTAGAGACTTTGCTTCTAGATATGATCGCATCTTTTCCACTCCCCAAACGATTGCCAAACATTCTTTTTCCGTAACCGAGTACTTTTTCTTACTCCCATTTAAACTACGGCTGGCGTAAGCGATAACGTGGTCACCGTCTGAGCCGTGTTGAATTAGAGCAGCACCCAATCCAGTATCGGAAGCATCTGTCTGTAGGATGAATGGTTTGGAGAAATCGGGACAGGTAAGTACAGGCGCTTGAGTCAGATATGTTTTCAGTTGTTCGAATGTGGACTGTAGCTCGGGATTCCATTTCCAGCGGACTCCTTTCTTCAACAGTTGGTTTAGTAGAGCGGCGATCTGTGAAAAATTAGGAACAAACCTTCTGTACCAGGACGCCAAACCTAGGAATCTCCGTAGACTCCTCAGGTTCGTTGGTGCCGGTAATTGCAAAATGGCGGAGACCTTTATCTGGATCGGTACGATTTCCTTCGGATGTGACCAGGTGACCCAAGTATCGGAGAGATCGGCGTCCAAATTGACATTTATCCGGATTTAGTTTCAAGTTAGCATCTCGCAGTCGATTGAATACTTCCCGTAGGTTGTGGAGATGTTCTTCAAATGTTTCTCCAAGGATGATGATGTCATCCAGGTATGCGAAACGGAAGGAATCAAGCTCCGGTCCCAGAATACGATCCATTAACCGCTGGAATGTAGCGGGGGCGGAATGAAGTCCAAAGGGCATGACTCTAAACTGGTACAGTCCTAGCCCTGGCACGGTAAAAGCTGTAACGGGTTTGGATTCTTTTGACAACGGTATCTGCCAATATCCCTGTTTTAAATCAAGACTAGAAATATACCGGGCTCTTCGTAGCTTGTCTAGAATAGCATTTATGAAAGGTAGAGGGTAGGCATCCTTCTGGGAAACAGCATTAACTTTCTGGAAATCGATACAGAATCGAGGTTTACCATCTTTTTTGCGTACAATCACAACGGGGGAGCTCCATGGGCTGTTGGAAGGATCAATTATGCCATCGTTCAGCATAGTTTGCACTTCGGTGTTGATAATCTCTTGCATCCGAGGATTCTGTGGACGGTATCGTTGTTTAATCGGTTCCGGATTTATCAGATAGATTTTATGTTCAATTATTGGTGTCGTGCCTTTTATGTCCTCAAATAGTTTCAACTCTTGGCCCAAGAATTGTTGTAATCGGGTATCTTCTTCTTTGGTTAAAACCAAGTTCGTTTTGCTTTCAATTTGGCCTATAGGACTGCATAGGTTCGGCGGAACTAGCGGTTTATCTTGAAAATACACCTGACAGGAGCCTAAATCTAAACGAAACGGGTGACAGCCAAGGATATCCATTCCCAACACGATGTCCGATGTTAGCTGCGGAAGGTGACTTATCGTCTCGGTCAGCTGCACACTTTGTAGGCTCAAGGGTACTCGGTAAGCTTCGGTAATCTCTATAACTCCTCCATTCGCGACTTTTGCATTTCTCACTTTTGAGCGAACTCGTTTAAGTCGCTGTCTCTGACAGGTTTCGGCGGCTCTGTCTCCTAGATACGAGTGAACGGCTCCAGTTCGATGAGTGCATTGAAGCGGATATTTCGGATGTATACGGCTATATGTGGACGAGTGTCGGTGACGGATGTATTTAATTTACCATTCGAGGTTAGATTGGTACGGTGCTGAACGGACCTCGTAACGGTACAGCGCCGATTTAGTTTCCCGGTTGTTCACATAAACAATCCTTGGACATTATCCCTGGCTTTCCACATCTGGAACAGAATAAGCGTGCGGTGCCTCGGCATTCATTTCTAAAATGTCCGCGTTCTCCGCATCTCCAGCAAACATTTTCTCTGGTGACAGCCGGTTCGTGTCTACAACGTAACCGATCATTATTCGGTTGGTACGTCCTTTCACGTTGCTGATTCTGTTGTCGGGTTCTGTCCAAAGGCGGATGTTTAGATGGAGTGGTCGACACAGAAATACCTGGTGGTGACTGATACGGATTTGTGGTGACAGACGGACCTACCCTCAATTCGGACAGTAGTAGTTCGATTTCTCTTACGGTTCGAGAAAATTCCACAACATCGGTAATGTCGCTCTTGCGCATATGCTGGCGGTATTCGGGCAGAAGGTTACGATTTAACCAATGAAGTTCCTGTTCTGGAGTAATGCCACCATGTATCCTGATAAGGGTCTGTAAATCAGTCACATATCGGTGTGTCGGTTCAGTCGGTTTTTGCAGGCGACGGCTAATTTCACTCCAGATCGGCAGCATAATTAAGCGGGAAATAAAAACTGCGGAAATCTCGTAGGAAATCGTTCCAGGTCATCCAGTAAGAACGATTGTTGCGATACCATAGCGAAGCTTCGCCCTGTAATAGTTCCGGCATGTGCGGTAATAAGCGGTTTATTGCGATACCCTGGGACGCACAGATTTCTTCAAGCCTTTCCATGAAAGTGACTGGGTCTGTGCGGCCGTTGAAATATACATTCCACTTATGTACTTTCAGTGGGAGGACGGGATGAACCATAAGCGGTCGGAGACGATGTCGGTGATTGTACCATGATAGTTGGTATTGGCGTCGTACTGACTGTAACGGTTGTCGGAAATGACGCTGGATTTGTAGAAGTCGGACACGTAGTGCTACCAGAGATAGCCGGAAAGTGAAAACATTGGCTTGTCGGTGCGGGCGTAGCTTTGCCCAATCGGATAAAGTTTACAAGTCGCTTTCTCAGAATATCCACGGTACCGGAAGTATCTAATCCAAACTTAGTCAACTCTATAGTCAGATCCTCTTTCTTCAGTTGATACACCCAACTTACTCGGATGTCATTAGGATCGCATAAGCTAGGGCCAACTATTGCGGGTAAAGTTATCGGGGATATCGTCGTAGTGGAGGGTGGACTGGTGGTGACTACCACAGGTGTTGTAATGCTAGCACTGCTGGTATCCGTTGGGATACCATTGCTGCCGGTGCCTCCTGCTTTCTACTACTTAGTCAAAACTGTACGGTAACGGTAAACGCTTTGCAAACGGAACAGGTAAAAAAAATAACTCCTTACCAAAGGTAAACTCTATACTTGTTAGCGTCTCGGTTAAATATTGAATTTATAGTGCGCCCTAATTAATGATTTTGATAAAGTTATTAGCTTACCGGCTTGTTTTTGCGGTCCCAAGTCTTGTAGTTCTCGGTATTTCGGCAGCTGGATCGTGTCGATTACTTAGGGGAGAGTGGGGCAACTTCGACATGCGGGGCAAGTTTGTCACCGCGCTTTACTAGGAATCTGTTGGATTCGGAAATTCCGAAACTGGCTTGAGGGTGCATCGTACGTATCAGTTAGTTGCTCCTTAAGTCTGGAGAAGGTAGCTACTCAATTTGTCGCATAAAACGCAATTATCGAGTTTTTAAATTTCTGATCTAAGGATTGGCTATTACTTTAATTATACTTTCGTTCCGTTAGAGCGTTCTATTTCGCAAGTTAATTTTTACAGAGTGACTTTGACCCATCTTTTGTAGAAATATTTGATAATAGGCGGTAAAAAAGGCTTCTGTAAGATGTTTTTAAATATTTTACTAGAATCCGCTTGGGTGGGGCAACTTCGCCAATCGTTATTTCGGCACTGTCGAACTATTATTTTTATTTCTAGGATGCTTAGAGATTATAAAAAAATTGATCTGATACATACGAAGAAGAGTAGTTAATTTTTGCTGTGATTTAGGTAAAAAAAAAATTGAGGTATTTGTATCAGAATAATGCTGTCGAATTTGCCCCCTCGGGGAGGGCAAGTTCGTCATTTGACATTGATGCAAAAAAAAATATTTTTCTCTTTGATTTTATACGATATTGGTTTTAAATGCCTATTACCTACTAAAGAAATGTTATCACTATATTTAGATAAAGTTGTGTTCATTTCTGTGAATACAAATCGTTTTTAAAATCTTGCAAACTTTAACATGTCGATGCTGCCCCACACTCCCCTACTACTTGTTGCTTGTTCGGACGATCGTAGAGAACTCCCCTTTTTGGTTGACTTTTTGATATTTATATTTCTCTTCGGAAGGTTCCTCCCCACCATACTTGAAATAGGTGGTAGGAGGGGTATGAGCACGCATCCTCTCTTTTTACAGGTTGGTTACGCATATGTATACTGGTCAAATTTCTTTTCGGTATTTTGACAAAAATCGTTTTATTTCTTGAACACTTGGCAACGGCGCTTTCTTTCCTTTCCACAATGAATCATCTCCTCAATCAAGTCGGAATCGAGGTAGGTACAACTCAAAACTTGAGTGCGCGTATGCGCAGAAAGGACCAAAACGGAGCGGTACATTTTATTTAGCAATAAGCGGTAGGGAGTCAAATTAAAACGGTACGATTACGGTAATGATTCACCTATCGGTCGGTACCAAAATAAACGGTCTCTCGGTTTTGACGGGGAACGGATGATGACGTTATTTGTTTTGTGGTCACTGGCTGATGTCCTAGACATGCGCAGAGACGTCCCTGCTCGGGCGCCATTTTTGTAGCGCTATTTTAGGTCTCCCTGTATATCGTGATGTTTAAGGGATTTTTCGACTTACACACCGAGAGAAAAAAAAGGCTGTTATAACTAAAAAATTAGTTATTGTCACTAAGGAGTGTGCATAAAATAGAGGACAGCTCCGGCATGTAGTTATACCTACTAACCAATTTAAGTTAGTTGGTGATCGAATAACCTTCATAGTTGTACCAAATAGGCTCTTAGTTATTTCCACTTTAGGAGTGGCTGCAACAACCAATATTTTTTAGTTGCCTTTACTATATAAATTGGTTGTATAGACCTGAATTTATTTGAAAATAACCAATTTTTGGTCTGGGCTGACTTAACTAATATTTTTAGTTAGCAGAAACAATATTCAGGGTTGAATCAACTGATGTCTGTAGTAAATGCTTAGTAGTGGTAGCTAATATGATTTGCTGAAAAAGGGAAGCGGTTAATAATAAAGAGAACTAAATCATATGTTTGGAACATATTTATCACTAAGGAAAACAATGGTTGTATATTACAGACATTATACTAATAACATTGTAAATTGAATGGAGATTATTGAAACACACATTAAAAATCTAATTTAAAAACTAAAAATAACATTGATCTTTTTGTTTCACTGAAACCTAACCTGATGATACCGATACTGGTATAACAATTCAAATTAAATACATATTCTTAAATTAAGCACACATTGAAAATCTACTCTAAAAACTAAAAATAACATTGAACTTTTTATTTAACTGAAACCTGATCTAACAAATAGTAATTTTATATGCATAGTGAAGAAAAAAATAAACATCCATTCTTTGAAACTGTTTTTGAAAAAAAAAACCTTCAAAAAGTATACCGAACACTTCAAGTCAGTCAGAAAACAACATCTTTTACCAAAATGATATTTTATTCTCATAATTTTTCTATTGTCCCTAAATGAAACTCAAGGAAATAATAACCGTTCACTTTCGCACCCTGAAACGCACTTAAACAGGAGCCATATTCCACTCGCACAAAACTTTTTTATATTTATACTGATACTGCTGTTGCTCAGCGGTGTCCATTTTGTTTGATTTTGTTAAAGATTCACGATTTGAGCGCGTGCCTACCTACCGACTCATCACATCAAGCTCGCAGTCGGCCACTCGATGTGGAATGAACTCGAATGAAGCCGAAGCCGGAACAGCCAAAAAGATCGGCACAAATTTTGCTAAACTTGGCGTCCCATTGGTCAACGGAATCTCCCGAACATTCTACTACCGAGTGCTAGTCGTTGCAACTAGATTTCCGTTTGCTCAACTAATAATTTTGGTTATTTTTTATCTGCTTTTTTATAAAACCCAACAGCTTAGTTGCTACTGTTTTAGTTCACTGTTTACTAATAAAAATACACTACACCATTTCAACATCAATTTCGGAAAAAGTAACTTTTATTTAGGAAAATGTCAAGTCATTTCCGGAAAAAGTCAAATTAATTTCAGAAAAAGTAAAGTTAATTTCGGAAAAAGTAAATTCAAATTCGGAAAAAGTAAATTCAAATTCGGCAAAAGTAAGCTATGAATGAATTTACATTTTCCGAATTTGAATTTCCTTTTTCCGAAATTAACTTTACTTTTTCCGAAATTACCATTACTTTTTCTGAAATTGATTTGAGTTTTTCCGGAAATGACTTGACATTTTCCTAAATAAAAGTTACTTTTTCCGAAATTGAGGTTGAAATGGTGTAGAATCATATGGACGATTTGTTTATTTTTTAATTCTCTTGATTTTTCTAGAAAAGATGTTTTTGTATAAATAGGGCTTGGAGAATCAGCATCAGGGCAGAACATGTTTGAAGTGCATTGTTTTATTTTAACTTTCTTTATTGTATTCACAATGCACTTCAAACATGTTCTGCCCTGATGCTGATTCTCCAAGCCCTATTTATACAAAAACATCTTTTCTAGAAAAATCAAGAGAATTAAAAAATAAACAAATCGTCCATATGATTCTACACCATTTCAACCTCAATTTCGGAAAAAGTAACTTTTATTTAGGAAAATGTAAAGTCATTTTCGGAAAAAGTCAAATCAATTTCAGAAAAAGTAAAGTGAATTTCGGAAAAAGTAAATTCTAATTCGGAAAAAGTAAATTCAAATTCAGAAAAAGTAAATTCAAATTGGGAAAAACTACATTCAATTACGGAGAAAGGTATGTTATTTTTTAGAATAATTCGAATTGATAAAAAGTGAATTTAGCAGTGACTATAAACCTCCAGTGGAACCCGTACCTGGACAAGTTCGATTACAATCGGTGTACTTAAATTAGGTTTTATATACCTATATTGGTTCTTTATTATTTTGTAGGTCTGATGATGCTCATATGAGCGAAACACATGTCACTATCAAGAGGATAAAATAATAAACAATCTGAAGACTTGGTAATTTTTTCCTTTCTTTTATTGTTTAAAAGTCGGGTCTCTTTGAGAAATATAGACAAACTTTTTGATTTTCTAAATATTTAGATAAATGACTCAATCAATTCAAATTACATAGTCTATAAAAAATTTCGTGTTGAATGTATTTTTTCCGAATTTAAATTCACTTTTTCCGAATTTGAATTTACTTTTTCCGAATTTGAATTTACTTTTGCCGAAATTAACTTTACTTTTTTGAAATTGATTTGACTTTTTCCGAAAATGACTTTACATTTTCCTAAATAAAAGTTACTTTTTCCGAAATTGAGGTTGAAATGGTGTAGAATGACACTCCTCTGGAATGAGACAACAAACAAAAACAAATCAATAAGGAAACTTTTGGTGAATGCGCAAGAAAGCCAACCTAACACACGTTCCTTTTTTTTTTTTTTTTAAATTTCTACTACCTACCTAAATTTTGAATGTTAGAATTCTCTAAACTACAAGTATATGAAATGCATATACACCTAAAAAAAATATAACTAAACCTAAATTAAATGATGAATACCAACAAAAATACCAACAGAAACTATCATACATTATTCTGAATCAGAGGTTAAATCTAAAACAAAATCTTTTAGATAAGAGGGTTTTTTCCGAAGTCTTTTCATTCTCTTCTGTTTGTTACATTCAACAGGTTCTTGAACAGGATAATTATGAAGAATATAATTGTTAGTCCAAGCAATGAAGGAAGTTTACCTCAACATAATTAGAAGTTAACATTTTTTGGGGGGGATCGGTTCATTTTCATGTGCTTAATAACATATTAAGTTTGCGACCTTGTACTTCCATAGGGTTTTCAGTTAGGGGTGGTTTTTAGGGTTAATTTGCAGTTTATGGAGAACGCTGCTCAAAAGGATGATCCAATAGCAAAAAGTTTCAAATCAATGTTGTAGCTGAAGCTTTTTGCTATAAAAAACTCAGCGACAGCACCCTTCTATCTTCTATAGTTGTTTTTCTGCAGCGTCTTGAATAGTAGCATGTTTTTGTTCAAGGTCACTGAATCAACGTTTTGTCATTTTGCGCGCATTTGTTGCAGCAGCGGCCGAATGCATAATCCGATTTCAATTTTTCAAACACCACATTATTTCTAATGAAATGCACTCTCCAATGCTTTTTTGTTCGAATTTTTTGCTTGAAATTTAAGCGAGCACGGACTTGTCTAATGTGCGAGGAAGTTGTAAATTGCATCGAAAACTACCCCTTTCTTGCATTCACTCTAATTTCTAAACGGGGCCAAATATTTGGTGACAGTTTTCGACAATCGGCAGCCCATTTATTCCTCTCATAATGCCCCAGCGGACTTTTTTTTTCGTTAATCACTTAATGACTTATTGGCCTGAAAACGTCGCGCGCGATTTTTCAAAAAGTAAAAAAAAATTAAAATTGTCGCATAGCGCTGAAATTTGGTACGATGGCTTTATTTATTGTTCTCATGATTATACTGCAATTTTATATCATGTGAAGCAATTAAAATTGCAGTATATTCGTAAGAACAATAAATAAGGCCATCGTACCAAATTTTCAGCGCTATGCGACAATTTTATTTTTTTTTTAATTTTTGAAAAATCCCGCGCGACGTTTTCAGGCCAATAAGTCATTAAGTGATTAACGAAAAAAAATCCGCTGAGGCATTATGAGAGGAATAAATGGGCTGCCGATTGTCGAAAACTGTCACCAAATATTTGGCCCCGTTTAGAAATTAGAGTGAATGCAAGAAAGGGGTAGTTTTCGATGCAATTTACAACTTCCTCGCACATTAGACAAGTCCGTGCTCGCTTAAATTTCAAGCAAAAAATTCGAACAAAAAAGCATTGGAGAGTGCATTTCATTAGAAATAATGTGGTGTTTGAAAAATTGAAATCGGATTATGCATTCGGCCGCTGCTGCAACAAATGCGCGTAAAATGGCAAAACGTTGATTCAGTGACCTTGAACAAAAACATGCTACTATTCAAGACGCTGCAGAAAAAAAAATTAAGAAGATAGAGGGGTGCTGTCGCTGAGTTTTTTATAGCAAAAAACTTCAGCTACAACATTCATTTGAAACTTTTTACTATTGAACCATCCCTTTGAGCAGCGTTCTCCATAAACCGCAAATTACCCCTAAAAACCACCCCTAACTGAAAACCCTATGGAAGTACAAGGTCGCAAACTTAATATGTTGTTTAGCATATTAAAATGAACCGATCCCCCCAAAAAAATTTCAACTTCTAATTATGTTGAGGTAACCCCTCTTTTCAGATCTCCGTTTCTTGGACTATGTCATTAAGTGACATGAGGGAGCAATCAAGTTGTATGTTTTTAATGAAATTTTCTTCAGTCACTGTTTGAAAGTCGAAAGTATTTTCACTAGAGTCAGTTGTCACTACTGAGCCAGATGAGTCTCCTAAATTTTCGTTACTGTCTTCATGACAAGTTAAAAACTCAGAGCTAATAATATCACTCTCAGTGTTATATGACAATGAGGTTTCTGACTCGGTTTGACAACTATTGTCATATTCAGGAATTTCATATGTAGGAATTTCATGTCCATGATAAATGTTTAAATTATTTAATGTGACATTATTTGGTAAAGATTGGATTATCTGAGGAGAGAGTGTTGACTTAGTAGAAGATAATAAAGGCTTAGAAACATCTTCAAACTCATACGAAATTTTACTTTCAAGACTAAACTCCAATTTCGTTGGTCTTAAATATTTTCGATTTCTTCTGAGTTTACTACCAAAATTGTCTTCGACAAGATATGATCTTTCATTTACTATTCCCACTACTCTCCCTTTCGCCCATTTCTTCCCTTTTTGAATCAAGATGTTCTCTCCTATATCTAATTTTCTTAAGTCCTTTGCTGTTTTGTCATAGAAATATTTTTCTTTTGCATATTTTTGAGAAATTCAGTTTTCAATTTCTTTTGAATTTATGGTTTTATTTCCCAAGTTTTTAGAAGATATAGGGATTTTAGTTTTCAAGTTATGGTTTAGGAAAAGTTGTGCTGGAGTATAGTTATTCATGTTGATTAAGGGGGTGTTTCTATATTCTAATAATAAAAGGGGCAAATCTTTATTGGAGTCAGCTTTTTTTAACATATTTTTAGCTATACCGACATACCTTTCAGCAAAGCCATTTGAATGATGGTGGATTGGACTACTAAACTGAACGTCAAAATTCCATTCTTTTGCAAAGTTTTTAAATTTATAGGAATCATAGGGAACATTATCACTGAAAAATATATCTGGTATTCCAAATTGAGAGAATTTTTTTGTGTAAAAATGTACAACATCAAGAGCCGTTTTTGTTTTGGTTTCTTTAATTTCAATCCAGTTTGAGTAACTATCAGCAAGTAAAAGGTACAGGTTGGCACAGTTCACATTTTGAAATATACTCCTCAATATCTTGTGAAAGTTTAGGCCAGTATAATAGCTGTCTGGCTCTCATTTTAGTTTTTTGTATACCAAAATGGGGCTTATGTACCAAAGCTAACATTTTCTGGCGGAGAGAGCTTGGAACAATGATTTTATTATTTAAAAACAAAAAATCATTCGCTAAGTAAATAAATTCTCACTTTGCAATAAGACAAACTATAATTGCTATAATAATAATTTCTTATTCTCATTCTATAAAAGTAATTTTAATTTCGGTCGTCGCTGAACGCCAATAATAGGTTTTTGCGAATATTCAGTAAGATTTCTCCGATTATCAAAAATTAAATTTTACGTTTCGTGAAAATATAATAAATATGAATTCGGAGCGTTCAGATCACGTTTTCCAAGGCACTTGACGCGCATTTCAAGAATCAGCAAAACCGCTTCGTGCCACCGCCTGGTTGCCATGGAAACGGCAGGGACGCCGCACAGTGATGCGGATTTGAATTCTAGCGGGACAAAACCTCAGTAGCATTTTTTTTAGACTTCAATATCAAAAAATAGTATCCATATGTATTTTTGTAGCTTGCTTTGTTTTTTAGCTTTATGGGTTAGTGCAGAAAGGCGCACAGTAATAGATCATTTGTTGAATCTACCCGGACTGAAATGGTAAAATCGTTGGTTGTTATTTTGTTCATATAATATCGTACAACGTTTTTTTTTAAATTCACTGAAACTGCCAAAAAACATGGGTACATTTTTTGTGACCATAAACCTGCGGGTGTATTATTTAAATGACATGAAGAAATAAAAATGTATTTTATTCGATGATTTTATTCCATTTACATATAGAAAGTGGCAAAAAAGTCGCTTATAGTACCTGTAACGTTTTAGTTACTCGTATACGAAAAAGTGATCCTGATGAAAGTTGCTGTTTTTTATTTTTTTATTTTTTAACTAAGCAGTTGAAAATACGTGGAAATTAAAACTACAAAAAATTCATAGTTGTCTCACTATAGAAGAAAAGAGGACGTTCTATTTGAAAAAACAAAGTTGTTTTGGATGGCAACCAAGCCAAAAATGACACAAGACATATTTTATACAGGTAGAAATATAGGGAATAATGTACTGAGCAACTTTCATCAAGGTCACTTTTCTGTATACGAGGTAATTGAAAAGTAACAGGTAACAGAGGTATTATGCGCTCTGTATAATATACCATGTACCATCGTCACCAAAAGTAACTGGGACAGTATCATATTAGCTCTTGTACTATTATATGAATTTTATTGTCAAATATTTGTCAAATTATGAATTAAAAGCATTGAAATGAATGACGGAAGAATTAGTCCAGGAGATTATTCTGCAATATTTTTTTCCCAGAAACTTTTGGTGGCAATGATACCTAAAAGACTCTAGGATCCTATAGCAGTGATATATTGTTATAGTGTGCACATGATGAGCAGTTTCCACATCCAGCACGTTTAAATGTAAAAATTACAGGGACACTCATTTTTTTTTTTAATAAGGGAAATAATTGTTATTTATAATATTAGTATGTAAAATTATACTGAGTGTAAAGATTGTTGCCTTCCCACCTCATACATAAATTGGAATAGGAATGTTCTAGAACAATAATTTTAATAATGATATTGTGTTTTAACTGAATTTACTACCGATCTACAAAATTTTAGCCTTATCATACCCACAGGAACCCAACCCAAATAAACATAAATTTTTTGAGAGATTGAGAATTCTGGTATAGTACTTATATTGATAAAGTTTAAAACATGAACAAATAATAAATAAGAATTCATTCTATTTGGTTATAACGTTTCGTTTGTGAACGTTTGTGAAACACCACCATGGAAAATCAAAGGGAACTAATAAGACATCATATAATGAATCTGTTCGACGTTCATTTCAGACCGGCTTTGCAGCTTCTAACCCCAAGAACCGGTGCGAGACTCCTGAATTTTTTTTATTTTTTTTCAGTGGTGCGGCAACGTGCGGTAAAAAAAAATATGAGCATAGAAACTACAAATATTGTAGCATCAAAATTGCTCAATACTTGGTGGTAACTATTGGTAACTCAACAGATCTACTTCACCCAATATGGCGAGAATTGAAAAAAACGTGAAAGTTTGATATCTGTAGAACAAAGTCGCGGAGCTTTTTCGAGAATAAAATAACTACAGTATAAAAGTACTCACCTTTACCAATCTGCAACATAATTTGGTTTTTGAATAGAACGTATTCGTACTAATAAATTTTTATTTTCGTATGACTTCTGCCAAGCTGAGCAGAAAACGACCAAATTGGGTTGATATAAGCTTATCAAAATACAAAGAATATACAATCCATAACAATAATTGTTGAATTTTTATATCAATTAGAATGTCTACTATCTATTCTTATCAACAAACTTTTTTTACCTTGTTTCTAAAAAATTCGGTTTTGTCCCGCTAGAATTCAAATCCGCCGCACTGTGCGCCGTCGCTCCGAGGATTTATTTGAGAGAGGCATGAAGCTGCGATTTTGTGCGCGTCTGGCAGTTTCTTGCTCCACGTTTGCGTGATTTGGTTTTACAGAATAGGATTCGTTGTTTTTCTGTTCTTTATTATTTGCCGATTCGATATGCATCTATGTTCCGGTATGTGTTTTATCAGATAAACCACTTTCGCGGTGGACAAACGATGATGGTAAAAAGGATTTTTATTTTCTTAAGATAAAAAATACATTGAAAAACTGTTTCCGCTGCCTTTGGTCTGATCGGAAACTGTTCTTGTTTAGTAAATTCTTGTTGATGTTTGTTAATTTTCAATTATAATATATAATTTTTCCATGGAATTCAAGAGTAAATCGATTTGACTAGGTATATAGATTTTTGTATAACGGATAAAAAAACCGATTAAAAAAATGAGGAGTTTGTCAATTAAATATTTAACAAAGCAAGCATTGAAGCACCTACAATAAATTCGTGTTTTGAACGCTTAAAATAAAGGTTTTTGGGTGTGGCACCCGAAAAAAATGTCTACCTTCCTGTAGTAGTAGTAACCACGCACCTGCTTTGAACTAGCGCTTCACCATTTTTCAAAGGCACGAGCCGCTACTGCTGCGCAGGTGTGAAACATGTCGATTTGGTGACTATGAAAATTTGATTAATAACAGTTAGTTTTTTAGCTAAATGTTGACATAATTTTATGAATAATTTGAAACAACATTTTTCCGACAAAATAAAGGGTTTGGTCTACGATGTCCCCCCCCCCCCCTTGAACATGTAGCAATTACGTTGCATAAAAAATGATTAATAACAAGTTGATTTTTTCAATGTAGGTTGGCAAATATTATTACGATTAAATGGTCACACTGTCCTACAAATAAACAGGTAGCTATTTTCAGTCCTACACTCAAAAGTTGTCGATTTCACGATTTAACTTTTTTCATTAATAACCGGCTAAATCTTCGTGAGCATTTTCATTTTGATAAGACGCCCAAATTTTCTTTTGCGAAAATTCCAAAAACAGGTAGCTAACAGAGTGCGCAGGTTAAAAACATGTCTATTTCGTGATCATACAAATGCAAATAATAACTGTTAATTTTGTAGCTAAATGTTGAGATAGTTTCATAATTAATATGAAATAACATTTGTCCGACAAAATAAATCGTTTGATCTAGGCTGTCCCCCTTCTCAAACATGTAGCAGATACGTTACATAAAAAATGCTTTATAACCAGTTGATTTTTTTAATGTAGCTTAGTAAATATTACTACAATTAAATGGTTACACTGTCCTACAAATAAAGAGGTACATTTCTCCAGTCCTACACTCAAAAGTTGTCGACTTCACGGTAATAATTTATTCATCAATCACCGACCGGCTAAATCTTCTCGAGCATCTTCGTATTGATAATACGCCTACACAGAAAAAAATTCATCATCGAAAGTTAAATAAATCATCTATTTGGCCCATATTGAATTAAGTCAATATTGTATATATTTAAAACTATCAAAATCCGCTTCTTTCAAACAAATTTATCTATTTGACCTAAATCGCCCATTTATTTGAGCACCAATAGATTAGACCGATAACGTATAAAATTTATACAAATGATTCATTAATTCACACAAAATAGAAATATATTTAAGTTAATTAGTTAGAGTTTGAACAAAATGAACAGAATATTATATCAAATAGAGAAATATAAATAATATGTACAAAAAGGTAGTTGCTTGAAATAATGTAAATTAGCCATTAAATAAATATTTATTTGTGTAACAAAACAATATTTGAGGGTCAATTATTACTTTTTCAATTTATATATTTGAAGTAATTTTTTGTTTATTTGGAGGGCAAAGCTCTAATTCATTTAATCTTATGTGAATTTGATTCAAACATGAACTTTTTAGCGGGCTCGTCTCTGCTATAGTTGCTTTCGTTTGCGTTTCCACTTTCAGAATTTTTCTGTTGTTCAGTGCTGTGTTGGGTCACGCGTAATCGTCATGATACCGGTAGCAAACCAAACATTGAACATTCTTGTGATAGAACATTGTGAATAATTTGTGTTTATTTCAGTTTTTGAGAATTGCGTTTAGTTTTGTTTTAGGCAGTATTTGTTTCCATTTACATAGATCTAAGTATAGCTGTTCGGTTCTTTAACAAAAAAAATTGACAAAACCTTGAACACAATAAACGGTGTTTTCTTTTATACCAGTTAAGTATATTTTGGACTAAGCATACCTACTTTTTCTATTTTTTATAAGAAATAGTTTTCTTTTTCAATTATTTCTTCAATATTTGTTGTCTTGATGTCCTATTCCCAAAGTATCTAGTCCCGAAACCTTGCAGGATCTGAGGCCAATAAGTTTATTACCAATTATCTCAAAAGTATTAGAAAGGGTGGTATGCTTCCAGTTATCTCAATATTTCATTAAAAACAACATTTTCCCAGTTCAGCAGTCTGGCTTTAGAGAGGGGCACAGTACTACCACCGCTTTACTTAATATTACTGACGACATTACTAGAGCGCTTGATAAAAAGCTTGCAGCAGTATTGGTGGCTTTGGACTACTCTAAGGCTTTTGATGTTATTGATCATGACCTGTTGGTGGCGAAGCTTAATTTTTTTGGCTGTAATAATATTGTTCTCTCATTTTTTAAATCATATCTTTGGAAGCGTACGCAGCGAGTCCGCATAGAGCATAATTATTCTGGATCGAAGCCAGTGATTTCTGGGGTTCCTCAGGGATCAATTTTGGGACCACTTTTATTCCTTTTATATACCTGCGACCTTCCTTCAATAGTGGTAGGTTCAAGGGTATATCAGTATGCCGACGACACCCAGTTAATGCACTGCTTTAATCCGAATGAAATTGATGAGGCCATTGAATGTATCAATAATGACTTACGCTTAATAAAAAGGTATTCAACTGAGCATAATCTCATAATTAATCCTAGCAAAACTAAAATCTTACTTTTTAGCTCTAAAAATCAACGACTTGCAATTAAAAATAATTTGCGTATTGCAGTCGATGACATTCAACTTTCTTTTTCAGAACAGATAAAAATTTTTGGTTTAACTCTTGAATCATCATTAAGATTTCGGGAGCACGTCGGGAAAATTCTTCAAAGATGTTATTTGCGTCTGCGGCTTCTGTATGCTAATAAGGATATCTTAAATTTTGATACCAGGAAAAAGCTTGCAGATACCTTTGTACTTTCTATAATCAATTATTGCCTTATAGTCTATTATCCCTTTTTAGACAGGATGTCTCAGCAAAGATTGCAACGCGTTGAAAATACATGTTGTCGGTTTGTTTGTAGATTGAAAAAGTTCGATCATGTTTCAAGGCATATATATGATCTAAAATGGTTGAAGTTATCGTTTTTGTTCAAGTTTCATCTGGTACTATTTATGTATCGTTTAATTAATAATAGGGCACCATCATACCTATTTGAAAAATTAATACCTAGAAATATGGTTCATAACAGAAACATCAGACACATCACATTGACCATGCCACACCACACCACCGCTCTATTTTCTCGTTGTTTCACATTCAATGTTGTATCTTTGTTTAATCATCTAAGACCTGACTTGCATTCCTCAGTCTATCAGCTTCATAAAAAATACAAGCAACTATTTTTGGAGGAGCAGTTGGCTATGTAGGTTAGTAGTGAGTAGCATTTATACATGTATACATATATTTATTTATTTTTTAAAAATTTTATTAATATTTTTTATTTATTTTTTTTTGTTTGTTTGTTACATGAATATTTTTCTATTTTGTTATACTTATTAGGCATCGTTCATTATTGCCGTTACTGTGATTGTTGTATTAGTAAAGTAATTTAATATTTGTATATAGGGTTAAGAGTTAATGAGTAGCTTTAAGCTAATCTTCGCCCTATGGGCAAATGTCATGAACATTTGTTTTCAATAAAGACATTTTATTATTATTATTATTATTATTGTTTGTAAATATTTTTTAAAATAATTTTTTTTTTTTCATATCAGCATCATCCTTTTGCTCTGGACCCTTAAAATGTGGTGAAAAATATTAAATAAGCATCTAATTATTTGAACAACTCAAATATTTGAAACGAATAAATGATATATTTATTTCAACACATTAATTTGGATAAAATACATATTCTGGTTTTCTAAAAAACACAGAAATTAAGCCAAATACCTGATCTTTGTATTTAAATACATAAAATGCGTGATACAAATAAATAATAATTTGGAATAAACCCTAATCCAAAGAAAAATTATTTAATGTATATTTCCCGTTAACTAATATGTGTTTACATTAAATAAGTTTTTCTAAAAAAATTCAATTATATTATAACTTTAAATTAAACACATATGAGTTTCTCCTATATCAAGAATATATTTAGTTACATTAACGCAAAATTTAGTTAACTTAAACGTTTTCTTTTTTCTGTGTAACTTTTCTATTGCGAAAAGTTGCAAAAGTAGTAGCTACTAGAGTGAGCACCAGTGAGCAGATACCTTGATTGGGTGATTATGCAAATGTAATTATTAACAGTTAACAAGTTAATTTTTCAGGTGAATAATGAGATAATTTTATAAATAATTCGAAATTCGATTTGAGCCACAAAATAAATGGTTTGGTCTGCAGTGTCCCCTTTCTCAAAAAAAGCCAGTAATTGCTAACTGGCTCATAAAAAACGATTTATAACCAGTTGATTTTTTACTACTAAATATAACTACAATTACACATTGTCCCAAAGAGGTAAGATTCCTCAGCCCTACATTCGAGAATTTCGAAAATAGCCTTATGCATATTATACGTAAATATGTACAGGGCTTTCATTTCAAAACTTGCCGCTCACGTTATCTGCGTAAAGGGACAGATTTCTAGAAATCGCCGAAACACGTCAACAAATTTATTGAGGGGGTACCTACGTTAATTTGTTGACGTGTTCCGGCGATTTCCAGAAATCTGTCTCTTTAGGCAGATAACGTGGGTGGCAAATTTCGAAATGAAAGCCCCTGTATGTACAGGGTGTCCGAATTTGGATGGTTTTGATAGGAAACATCAATTTCTGAGCGAGATACAAAAAAATGAACCCCCCACTCCGAGGCTCAAATTTCTTGAAATTTTGATTGGTGCAAACCGCATTTTGATATCTTAAACCGTTTAGCCGCTAGAGGGCGATTCTCGATTTTGAGCAATAATGTGAAACCATCATAACTTTTTTGTTTATGAAAATTATTGATTTCCGTAAAAACTTTCTAGAAGCACTTTTTCAAGCAGAATTCAGTGACGTTCTCAGTTTTTTTCTAGTTGGTCCCAACTCCGAGATATTGACCAAAGTCTGGTTTTTTTCAATAGGACACTCTATATATTAATAGCTTATTAGAAAGCTCGGCTTTTTCTGATTTCAATGATATAAAGTTCAATAGGTTTATCTCTAATAGTTTTCGAGAAAAAAAATTATTTCGGTTTTTGTCATAAGAAGTAATGTGTAAGAAAAGGACTTTTTATATCTGTAAGGAAACTGAGAAAGGTCTCTTTCTAACTTTTTGTTTCTTATGACAAAAACCGAAATATTTTATTTTCTCGAAAACTGTTAGAGATAAACCTATCGAAATTTGTATCATTGAAATCAGCAAAAGCAGAGCTTTCTAATGAGCTATTAATATATAGGGTGTCCCATTGAAAAAAATCGGATTTTGGTCAATATCTTGAAATCGAGGCCCAATAGAAAAAAACTGAATAGGTCACTGAATTATTCTGCTTGAAAAAGTGCTTGTAGGAAGTTTTTACGGAACTCAGTTATTTCTATAAACAAAAAAGTTATGAAGATTTCACAGTATTGCTCAAAATCGAGAATCGCCCTCTAGCGGCTAAACGGTTTAAGATATCAAAATGCGGTTTGCACCAATCAAAATT
The DNA here is from genome assembly GCA_917834065.1 of Ceutorhynchus assimilis. NCBI lineage: Eukaryota > Metazoa > Arthropoda > Insecta > Coleoptera > Curculionidae > Ceutorhynchus > Ceutorhynchus assimilis. The sequence goes on from OU892279.1 coordinate 10,518,759, forward strand.
TCAAGAAATTTGAGCCTCGGAGTGGGGGGTTTATTTTTTTGTATCTCGCTCAGAAATTGATGTTTCCTATCAAAACCATCCAAATTCGGACACCCTGTACATACAGGGGCTTTCATTTCGAAATTTGCCACGCACCCATATTAAAATCATCCAAATTCGGACACCCTGTACATGTACGTACACAGATGCGTGTATAACAGTATATGTGTTATGTGTATGTACACACACGAATTGACGCGCATGCTCGTAAATAACACAGTATCGTAGTATAGGGTGATTTAAAAAGCGTGCCAGATTTGAATTGCTCGAAAGAGAGTTTTGGCATGCCATCAAAGTAGAGGGGGCCATGCCCTTTGTCATTTTCCATACCTAAATTGAGAAGGTTTGATCCAACCGGTTCATCTTAATTCTAAAGATATTTAAAAAAATTGAGCTCCTTTTTTAATGTATTAAATCTGGCGCGCTTTTTTGAATCACCCTATATACAGGGTGTTTTCTAAGTTGGGGTTTTCCTTTTTAAATGACGTGGAACTTAAAAAATACAGGAGTTTTCCAAATAATATTTTCTCGACAGCTCAAAAATAGAAGAGATATGTTCATTTCAAATAATATCAAAAATCAAATATTTTAATAAATATATTTTTTAAAATACAAAAGGTAGAATTCTTGAATTTAATCTTTTTTTCTAGAAATCTGTCTCTTTACGCAGATAACGTGGATGGCAAGTTTTGAAATGAAAGCCCTGTACATATTTACGTATAATATGCATAAGGCTATTTTCGAAATTCTCGAATGTAGGGCTGAGAAATCTTACTTCTTTAAGACAATGTATAATTGTAGTTATATTCACCAAACTGCAGTAAAAAAATCAACTGCTTATAAATCGTTTTTTATGAGCCAGTAATTGCTACATTATTGAGAAAGGGGACACTGCAGACCAAACCATTTATTTTGAGGCTCAAATCGAATTTCGAATTATTTATAAAATTATCTCATTATTCACCTGAAAAATTAACTGTTAACTATTAATAATTACATTTGCATAATCCCCTAATCAAGGTATTTTACATCTGCTCACTAGTGCTCACTTTAGTAGCTATAGTCTAGGAAAATAGTCGAAAAATACAAGTATTGCAAAAAAAAAATTCCTACCCAAATGAACTTTTCAGGGATGATAGGGGGCGGGTGGGTGATCATAAAACTGAAAAAATCAAACATTCACCCCTCTGGCGTTTTGCGCTATAGGGGTTGAAAGTGCGCCATTGGCGATTACTTGGTACCTATTGATTTTACAAAAAAATGTTTCAAATAAAAGATGTGCAACATTATTTGAACTACAATGTTTATCTAAAGACTTTTTTGATTGAGGCCGTCTGTGGTCATAAGGGCCGTTTGAAATTTTATAATGAAAATGAAGAATTTTAACCAACGTGAAATATTTTTCTACAACACATACAACATTTTTGCTTTATGAAGTTTTTACTCACCCCCTGCCGTTTTTCAATAGGGGTGGTTTAAAGTTTATTTATTTTTTCACAAAAAAATTTCCTTAAAAAAGTTTTATAAGATTACATTTCCTACAATTTTTCCCAATCAACTTTTTTTGTAACTCACCCCCATTCAGCGGGAGGACACTTCCCTTAGGGAAATTTTAGTTTTTAGGGGTATATATATTTTTTTTTTTCTTTTCTCGCCTTTAGTGCATATAAAAAGATGCAATTAACATTGTATTAAAAGGATTTTTTTTCCACCACCTTTTTGTTTTTAGGGGTAGTTCGCCTATTTTCAACTCTACAAAAAAAAGTTATAGAGAAAAGTTGCTCAAAATAATAAAATGAACAAGTTTTCTTAATAATTTTTTTTTGTAAAGTTGAAAATAGGCGAACTACCCCTAAAAACAAAAAGGTGGTGAAAAAAAAAAACCTTTCAATACAATGTTAATTGCAACTTTTTATATGCACTAAAGGCGAGAAAAGAAAAAAAAATTAATATATACCCCTAAAAACTAAAATTTCCTTCCGCTGACTGGGGGTGAGTTACAAAAAAAGTTGATTAGGAAAAATTGTAGGAAATGTCATTTTATAAAACTTTCATTAAGAATTTTTTTTTGTAAAAAAATAAAAAAACTTTAAACTACCCCTATTGAAAAACGGCAGGGGGTGAGTAAAAACTTCATAAAGCATAAATGTTGTATGAGTTGTAGAAAATTTTTTCACGTTGGTTAAAATTTTTCATTTTCATTATTAAATTTCAAATGGCCCTTATGACCACAGACGGCCCTTAATCAAAAAAGTCTTTATATAAACATTGTAGATCAAATAATGTTGCACATCTTTTATATGAAACATTTTTTTTGTAAAATCAATAGGTACCAAGTAATTGCCAATGGCGCACTTTCAACCCCTATAGCGCAAAACGCCATAGGGGTGAATGTTTGATATTTTCCGTTTTATGATCCCTCACCCTCCCCCTATCATCCCTGGAAAGTTCTTTTGGGTAGGATTTTTTTTTTTTGAAAATCGACAATTTTCCTAGACTACTACTACTTTTGCAACTTTTCGCATTAGAAAAGTTAGGCGTATTATCAATACGAAGATGCTCGAGAAGATTTAGCCGGTGATTGATGAATGAAGTATTACCGTGAAGTCGACAACTTTTGAGTGTAGGACTGGTACCTCTTTATTTGTAGGACAGTGTAACCATTTAATTGTAGTAATATTTACTAAGCTACATTAAAAAAATCAACTTTTTATAAATCATTTTTATATAACGTATCTGCTACATGTTTGAGAAGGGAGACAGCCTAGATCAAACCATTTATTTTGTCGGACAAATGTTGTTAGGCGACAATGGTGGTTTCATAGTAGTAGGATATCTAGCTCAACATTCGCTTCATAATTAACTGTTATGAATGTACATTGGTATGATCACCAAATAGACATTGTTTCCACCTGCGCACTCTGTTAGCTACCTGACCTGTTTGTGAATGTTGGCAAAAGATAATGTGGGCTCTTATCAAATGAAGATGCTCACGAAGATTTAGCCGTGATTAATGAAAAAAGTTAAATCGTGAAATCGACAACTGTTGAGTAGAGGACTGAAATAGCGACCTGTTTATTTGTAGGACAGTGTGACCATTGTAATTCAATAATATTTACCAACCTACATTGAAAAAAATCAACTGTTATGTAATAAGTTTGTATGCAACGTAATGCTACATGTTTGAGGGGGACATCGTAGACCGAACCCTTGATTTTGTCGACAAAGGTGTTTCAAAGTAATCATAAAAGTGGAGGCTCAACAGTTAGCTGAAAATACGAACTGTATGATTAAATGTTTATTGTCACCTAATCGACATGTTGTAACCTGCGCAGTATGTTAGCTACCCGTTTTCACAATTTCGTTCAGAAAAAAGTTGGGCGTCTCGGTGAAAGAAACTGCATTGAAAAAACTAGCTGTTATTAATGATTTGAAAAAAAAGTCCTCGCCCTCGACTATAAACAGATGAAATAAATAAACTCCGTGCAAAAAAAAAACTGTTGTAAAATGTTATCAGTTGTATTTACATTGTTATATCTTGGCCGAGATAATAACTGTACAATTGTCACTCTGTTATCAGTTCTCGTAAGTTGAAATTGCGGCGATAACTCCGAAAATACTAACAATTACCCATGTGTAATAGGACCGTTTAGCTTGAAATGGGCCATAGTAGCTTATGTTGAAATATTTGGTACTCATACCCATGTGTACCAAAGCTACCCCGTTCGGGTAGATCTACCTCTTTTAAAACAATCTCGCCCTTTCCGCTCCCCTTAACGTAAATCTACCCCGCTCGAAATATAATCTAGGTATGCTATAGCACAAAAAGAAGCTTCTGCTTAGCGCTAATGTATAAAATACGTACAAAATCCAAATTATGAGAAACAATGTATTGTATCTGAACTGTAGGTACCTACCTATGAAACGCGTTGTACGCCTAAGATATAACTTCAGTTAGAGATTCCTTTGAGTATCTCTTTTGAATTTGTGTGGTAATTGATGCAGAAAAATATGTAAAAAGATTATAGTTATTTACCTAACAGCGTCAAAAACGCATGTGTTATAAAATTTTAGCTATATCATTAGCGAAGTAGTATGCTTTAGCGCACACTATGCGGTGAAGTAAATACTGCACACTTCGCAGGTTATTTTAACGCAGTAACACTAGCGCATAGTGTGCGGTGAAATGCTAATTTTTGCACGCTCGTAGGTGAAATTTTTGGCTCTGTAATGAAAGAGCGCTGCACAAAAGAGCGCTGTTACAAAAGAGCGCTGTAACAAAAGAGCGCTGTAACAAAACAGCGCTGTAACAAAAAAGCGCTGCACAAAACAGCGCTGCACAAAAGAGCGCTGTAACAAAAGAGCGCTGTAACAAAAGAGCGCTGTAACAAAAGAGCGCTGTAACAAAAGAGCGCTGCACAAAAGAGCACTGCACAAAAGAGCGCTGTAACAAAAGAGCGCTGTAACAAAAGAGCGCTGTAACAAAAGAGCGCTGTAACAAAAGAGCGCTGCACAAAAGAGCGCTGTAACAAAAGAGCGCTGCACAAAAGAGCACTGCACAAAAGAGCGCTGTAACAAAAGAGCGCTGTAACAAAAGAGCGCTGTAACAAAAGAGCGCTGTAACAAAACAGCGCTGCACAAAAGAGCGCTGTAACAAAAGGGCGCTGTAACAAAAGAGCGCTGCACAAAAGAGCGCTGTAACAAAAGGGCGCTGTAACAAAAGAGCGCTGCACAAAAGAGCGCTGTAACAAAATAGCGCTGCACAAAAGAGCGCTGTAACAAAAGAGTAACCAAAGAGTAACCCAAACTGGCCCATCCTCGGAATGCGACCCAATCTCTGTTTCCGATTTTCATCAAATTGCTCAAACAGAAAATGAATACAAAATAACCCAATCTAACCCAAACTAACCCGTCCTCGGAATGCGACCCAATATCTCTGTTGCTTAATTTCGTCAAATTACTCAATCAGAAAATGAATACAAAATAACCCAATCTAACCCAGCAGCGCTCTTTCGTTCCAGAGCCGAAATTTTTGTAGCTACCCTGCACTGATTCTATTCTACTCCGCTATCTTGCCGTAATCTGCCCCAATAAAGAAAAAGCTTGTGGCAACACTGCTCATACCTGATACACCCTGTATACTCTCGAGTACTCAGCTACGCATGGAACGACTCTGAAGGACTCTTACATCAAGATGCAAAAGGAAAACATACAGTGGCATAGAGATATTGCTAGGTGGGTATTTAAAAATTCTCAAGCTTTAAGTTCAAGATACATTTGGCGCCTTACTCGCAAAATTGATGTTTGTGGAGGCCTGTTACAGTTATGTGTACTTATTTTCAGCTACGTATTGCAATTGAATGACAGTTTCAAAAACATACTACTACTGGATTTTGAGCCTAATTCCATTCAAACGGCAACAATAGTTTTTCTTATCGTGGTAAGTTGAATTTAAAAATTTTAGCCTTCCAAAATCTTTCATTTCGATAATTCCAGAAAAATCTAAGCCTGGCTCAAGTGCTTCTCCTCAGTCAATTTGTCGTATTTCACCTCAGCAGGGTTTACATTTATTGCTACAGCTCCAACATATTGACTCAGAGAGGTCTCGAAATCGGCAATTTTTGGTTCAATTTGAACTGGACCGAATATCCTGAGGACGTACGCAAAAATATCGTAATGTGCATTATAAGGTCTCAAAAACCTTTGCACATTTCTATTGGAAAGTTTTACGATATTTCGTTGGAGACCTTTCTAACGGTAAAAGTTTCAGTTTTATGTTAACTAGCTAATGACCCGCTGCGTTGCCAGCGTGAAAATACATTTTGAGATAATAAACTTTTTTTCAAATTTTGTTGTTGATTTTCTATTTAATTTTTTTTTTTATCCGATACCAGAGTCGCTTGCCAGCGAGTTCAGTGACGCATTTTAGGCACTCCAGAGCTGCTCTAGAGCGCCCCGGGCTGTTTATAGGCATTCCAGTGTATCAGAATTTCGCGCAACCGAACTTTTTTTTCGGAATAAAAAATAACCTATATCACTCTCCTCTATAGCCGAATTCGATTGACCGGATTAGATCAATCTGGTTCAATTTAGGTGAACCACACTGTGTACGATTGAGGCTGGATCAGTGCACCCTCATCAACAAAAAAATGATCTAGATCAGAAGAAGTTCACTTAAATTGAACCCAAATCGATCTAATCTTGGTCAATCCAATTCAGCTTATATAGAGATACGTGGTATTAAATCCAAGATCGGCCCCGCCGTTCTTGAATTCAAAAAATAATAAAGGTACGTCGGTTGAATGTTGAATGGCAAGCCTAAATAAATGAAATATGGCAACGTTGTTTCATGCTGTCAAAAAAAAGTTGGGTTATGTTGTTATTTGATGTGAATGAGTTTGTTTACAATTAAATTAATAATTAATTCAAAATTAATTTCTTTTTCCGAGATGCGTAACCTATCCACAAGCCTTCCTTGGGATGGCCATAACAACCTACCAGAGTTTCATCGTAATCGGATAAGTGGTGTAGGAGCGCATATCCGGATACCCCTCGAACATTGATTTTTATATGTATAGATTTGAAGTTGGGAATAATGAGCAAAAATCCTGAATAAAACCGGAATTTCACAAAAATCCAGCCATAAAAAACTTTAGAACGGATGATTGCATATATTTAGATCAAAAAAATTATGCTCATGGAGAATCAAATTTTGGTTTTATTCGACGTTTCGATCCACATAGGGTCATCCACAAGATTCAACAAAATACAAAACAGCATATTAAGTTGAACAACCAAAGGTAATCATTATTTTAACATTGGCGAAGTAAGTAGATACAAAGATACCAAATATAATTTTTAAATAGGTTGGTGAAACTTATTATGTAATATACAGGTGGGAACAGGGCCGCCGCTACCATGTGTGCGGTGTGTTAGAAGTGAAACTTCTTAAAAACTATCCGCCCTCATACAACTTTTAGACAGCGTCGGAATCAGGGTAATGACGGAAAGGAACACAAAAGAAAGTCACGCATCTGTAGTGACGTCACAAGGGTATCGGCGCTTGACAATAATAGGCAATCCTCCTTGCATATAATCTTTGGTTTGTGTAAATTGTTCGTCAGCTGTCATTATTATAAGCTGTTTTCCTGCGTAACGAACTTTCTCAAAACGTGACGCGTCTTTCAAATCACTCTCCATTCTCGTCCAATTATCAGATCGCCGCCTAAGAAGTTTTTTTTCACTTCAAAATAAATCATACCCATCGAGTTTTATTGAAAATAAACCTCTCAAACAAATAAACCCATCAAACCCATATGTTCGTTAAATTTCAAGCAAATGAATAGTTATTTATACACCAAGTGAGTTAAATGAATGTTTATTCATGAGAAGAATTTAATTTTTTTCGAATGAATAAATATTTTAACTCATGTGATGTATACAAAATTTTATCCCATTTTGTGGAAATTTAAAAAACAAGGTAAAAGGAAAAATGCCGAGAGTGAGTTAAAAATATTTTAAATCACTGGGGTGTCAGATTTTTAGTTGAGCAGAGTGAGTTAAAAAAAAAAATTAAATCACTGAGGTGATAAACGTCTACTTACCTTTATTGTTATGCGTTCAATAATGCCATTTTTAAACGTCAAAATGAGATAAAGGTATTAAATCAGTGAGATTATTGAAATTATGTAGTTAATTAATCCTAACGCTTGAATATTGTTTATTCAGGGACTGCGAACTTTTGCCACTCATCACTAATACAAATTTGGGGGGGCTATTTCCAGATTTGAGGGGGGGGCTTAGTCCCCCCAAGCCTCCACCTAGCACCGCCTATGTCCGAACGACTTGCACCCGTTAACTCCAGTGCATTTTCTGGTGTTGGAGCCTTTAAATAGCCCTTTTCCTGACCCTGACTTAAACCACGCACCCTTGAATCGATTATCTCGCTGGCAACTGATTCAACGAATGCAGGCAGATTTTTGGAACCAGTGGTCCCAACAATTCACTATCTGCAAGAACGGCATAAATGGACTGATCCCTCATCTGCTATTGCTAAAGGCGATTTAGTCCTTATCAAAAATGAACACAGAAGTCCGCTTCATTGGGAGTTAGGACGAATTTTAGATTTGCATCCCGGGACTGATGACGTTATCAGAGTGGTTACTATAAAAACCAACCATAGTATTTTTCAACGCCCGGTAATCAAAATTTGTCCACTACCTGGAAACTAATACAAGTGGACCTAAAAATTTAGTTTGTAGGAATATCCTAGATATACATAGATATAAGCTTTACCAATTACCTATAATCCGGATCAACTTCTAAAAAACTAATCAAATAAAAAGCATGTCAGGCCAAAAGGAAGAGAGTGGAACTGTTACTGTTGATCGTGGCATGAAGACATTAATCAATGCAAGTACTGAAAGAGCTGATAAATTCTTGGAATATCTGAAAAATCAAAAATCTGTGATGTGACAATACATGTGCAGTGTGTGAGTATACTATCAAGTTCAAGTGTGGCTTGGTTATCAACTAGATCCAAAAGACTGTGGTTGGAAGATGATCAACAGACGACAATATATTGGAACCAGTCCAAACTTTATTCTCATCTGCGCCGGAAAAACTGCTTAACACAATTTTTTGCAATTGTTAAAGGGGATGTAGTGCTAGATACGGCTGCAAAAAAGTTGGATTATTTTGTTCTCTTGCATGCACTAGTTTTCAAGGCCAGTCGTGCTCCAATGTTGAATTAGCAACAGAAGAGGATTCGTATGATACCAACGAGGAGACATTCGATGCTATTGAGGCAATTTACTTGCACCCAGCAAGAAGAATAAGAACAAGATGAAGAGGAAGCAGAAGTATTAGCCGATTATGAATCTGACGAATAATTGTCTCCAATTTTTTAAAATTTATACCGCTTTCCTCACTCCCAATACTATTATTTTTTATTTTTCAATAGTTTTAAATTCACACGATCCTAATAGGCCGCGGAATAGGCCTACCGGAAAACCACGTCATAGTTATTCACGTTTTAAGGTCCGTAAATAGCCAAATACCGGCCGGGCTGAGGTTTGTGATCCGAGGCGGGATTCCGAGGATTTTGAGTAATATAATCAGCCAAGGCTATTATTTGCAGTTATCGGCCGTGTTTCATTCTAAATTTTTCGTCATACTGCAGACTCTCCTATAGGGGTATGTTTGAAAATAACGGCCGATGGCCGTTATTTATATTTTAACCGGCCGGCGAATAAATAACGTCCAGCAGCCGTTAAATGTACATTTGCAGTTTCAATTTCGCTCATGTTGTAGTAAGATAACAGTACAGTATGACGCAAAAAAAGCGCGCTTTAGTGGCGTGGAAACGTGTGCATATTATGAAGATAACAACTTTTTCAACTTTTAGAATCGTTATATCTCATAATCGGTGGCTTTTAGGAAAAAAAGTATTGAGACAATTTTTAAAAATAAATATGATCTACAATTTTTGTCTGACCTAATTGTTTGAAATGATAAAACTTACCGTTTTGCTGAAAAACGCGAAAAACCCATTATTGAGACCATTAACCTTCAATAAAAAAATTTCCAGATACGAGATCGATGGGGACTTTTTAGCATTTATTTTTAATGGTGTTCCGAATGTTCATACCAATTTTCAGCTCTATGGGAATTTTCGTAACCTTGCATGTTTAAATTGACCGGAGTACTAATTTTATTTAATGTTTATTTCTTCTTATTTTTTTTTTGTTTTTCTCTTTCTCCTCTTGGTTAAAAACATTCGTTTTGGTGGGGAGAATGATGAAGAATCTTTATTAGATTAATGTAAGCGTGTAATTAATTATTAATTAACGTTGGTTTAACTAAATTTGGCATCTTATCGTTGGTGACAATATTTTTGGATTTGAAGATTATTATTCGCGCGCATAGCCTTGATTATTTTTGATAATATGCACAGGTTTGAATGGTAAAACTCACATGCGTCACCAGCGCAAAACATGTATCTTTTCGGTACTACATACGGGTCCTAAAAATAGTAAAACCACTGCGATTGAACCCGTCCGACAACGCACCAGAGAGTACCGTCGCGTGTGAAAGGGCATGCAACTTTTCTTACCCTTACCTTTTGTCATAACTTTAATTTGTGGTGACAAAACAACTTTCGGTTTTCGAATTTTCGAAATTATTGAAAAAACTTTACCAACTCAACTATTGTGCTGGATGGATTGAGTAACCCAGAGGAAGTATTCCAGATGGCCCTCTTATTCAAGAATTTAGTGATACACTTCAAGATAGGTGAGTGAGTAATTATTAAAATCAAATTTTGTGCATATCGCGATCGATTTGATTACACCAATTATTACCGATTATACAGTCCACTTAATATTTGCATATTTCCTGCACATTTGGGTCCTTCGAGCCGGATAAAGAATAATTTATTCTAGTTTTTTAGAATTTATTTATAGTTCAATAAATACCTCAAATTCCTTTGTCACCAACGAGCCAGTATTGATAAAAATATTTTGGCAATTTATTTCTGCGACCAATTGTCTCAATATTTTTGATTTTTTTTTTGGGTAAAACTGTTAACAATTTCATTCAGTTTTGCATAATTAATACTACAATTTATTGTTTATTGTTTGAGTACTGAATACACGCATAGGCTATGTGGCCGGTGTTTACATTTTCACATCATTATCATCTCATATCGGTTTTTATTTGTGTATTTAGGATTTATTTCGCTAGGATATTATTATTTTTTTCAGTCAAAAGATAATTATTATTAAAATTGCCCACTGTTCTTAAAATTATGGCGGATAAATTAACAAAAGCAATTTTAAAGCGCCCCGTAGCACTTAATGGAAAACATTCGAAAATGGCTAGGCAAGAAAATTATTTTTTACTTTTTCTAATAGAGGGCGCCACATAATACATTTAAAAAGAAGTAAATTTTGCTGCGATTTATTATCTACCCAATAAAATTATAGTAGCAGAAGATATTCATGAACTAATTTTTTAAATGAAAATTACCATCTAATATAGATTTCTGCAAAAAGTTAACAGACAAGTGTGCCATGCAATATTTGTCATAAAACGAGGGCGTTATAAAAGTTTGAACTTGTATTTGATGTCAAAATCACTGAAATCAAATCCAATAAAAAGTCAAAGAATATAAAAAAAAAAACATGCTATTAGCTGAAATTATGTGGCGTCGGAAGAAAAATAAAGTGTTAACCTGGCCGGTAAAGTGTTTTTTTCAGGCTTCAAGAAGTGTTTGCATTTCGTACATTTCTTCTTTCACCCTGGAGAAATGTCACTTTACCGCCTAGGTCGACAATATACTATTCTCCTAATAAAACATGCGATTTTTTCCGCAAACGCTGTTCAAACGATGGAATTATGATAATATTTCTGTAGCGCGAACGTGAGCGCCAGCCAATCCGCACTGAGTGCTAAAAAGTCAAACCAATTGTCAAGCAATAATAAGTGCACCTGTCGACTTTGACACAAAATGACAGATTTTCCAACGTGCGAGAAAGTACTACTTTGCGCATGGGATTATAACTATATCTACCTACTCTACTTCACCTTGAAAATAAAAATGCCAGTTCCATAAATTTATATTTTTTTTTGTATATTCTAAAAAAAAGCAATCTGAAGCTACACCCCTGGATCTTCAAAATGTCGGCGGAGTTTTTTTTGTCCTATTTGTAGGTGCAATCTTGGCTTTGATTGGTTCATTTTAGAATTAGCCTTCAGGATGTACCGGAAGTGTCAGATGACCGAAGACTACTTTCATCATCAGCTCAAAAAGGAATTGGAATTTTTGATCCAATTCAAGAAGAATATCAAGGAATTGGCACCAGCTGATGAGGATGTGTCAGAGAAAAATGGGGGTGGTTTTTAATAAATATTTATGTCAAAAAGAAAGGATTTTTCAACGGACAAAACATTGTCCGTTTTTATTAATATATTTATTATCAACAATTATTTTTATTTTTAATGTATAAATAATGCAAACCGTCTTTGAAGAAAAAACTTTTTAAAGTAAGTATCTTCTAATAAGACCTATTAGGTCCTATGGTAAAAATAATTCATTGAAAGGGATTGCTGATAAGACTCCTCCTCCCGTAGTTCGTGTAATTGATGAGATAACTGCTTTTATAGTCGCGCCAATTTCTTTAATAATATCTTGATCATTTTCATTTAAGAATTTATTGACGTTATCTCCTGAAAGTTGAACAAAAATTATATTTTATCCAAAATATTTAATATAAAATTACCCATCAATTTATTGCCGTTGAACAAATTATCCAATTTGAAATACGATTTGGTAATTTTGAGCTCCAGGGAATCATTGTCTTGGATTACTGCATAGTCCTCACCGGCTTTTTTTTCCAGTTTATATGAAAACCTGTATTTGAATTGACCGTCCACTGAAATGTAAATTATTGATAGAAAAATTATCAAGGCAAGGATGATATTGTCATGGCTCTGAGGTGCGTGACAGAAATCTTGTGTCCGTTTATTTCAAATTCAAAGTCCAATTACCACAACGATAATTTATTCCACGTTACTATACACTCTGACACTGATTACTTCACTCAAACAACTTAACTCTTTACAACTTTACAATATTCACTATATAAATCATATCACAGCCAATCTTAAACTTAAAACTACTAACTAATACCGGCCTTAATATATCCGTAATCTATTCTTGTAAAATCCAGAATAAACGTGACAGCCCTTTTTCCCGAATAGCACTTCAAAATCTAGATTCCGCTGTCCAATTCTGTACATCCTGGCGCATTTGCCAGATATTCGCGACACTGCCCTTCTCTTAAGGTTGATCGTCCCGATCAACTTCGCGCCCATGATTTTTCGTCAGTCTGTCCAAATGTACAACTTTCATCTCACTCCTGGTGTACCGCTGAATTCAATAAACCAATCCTCTTGATTATTCTGTAGGGTCCTTCCCATGCTGAAGACAATTTCGACATTCCTTTCTTTCTTGCTGGATTATACAGCCACACTAAATCACCTCAAAATTCGGCTGAATTGGCTTTCAAGTTGTATCTGGTCTTCATTCGGTCACTCGCCAGCTGAATATGCACCCGAGCTAAATCATGTAGGTATCCTTAGAAGTTGTGCCCTTACGTCGTCGGCATATTCTCGAATTTCTTCTCGTTCTTCTTCGGGTATTCCAAACATCAGATCGCAAGGTAACCTGGGCTGGAACTCTGTAACGGATAGAGATCGTTATCCCTATCGCTATGGCACTTGCTGTCTTCTTCTCTCTTATCGAAATCAATAGAGAGGGGACGCCACTAGAGATAGAGATATTGATCGCTATCCGTTACAGAGTTCCAGCCCTGAGTTCCCTTCCAAAAACGATTCTAGTTGGACTTTCACCTGTTGACTCGTAAGTCACCTGTTGGCTCTGTAAGCCATTGAAAATAGATGCAAGGGCTTGTCCCAATCTCGCTGGTTCTTTGCGACCACTTTTGTCAGGTGCTCCTCATGGTCTTATTAAATCGTTCCACCATGTCATCAGACTGCGGATGTAAAGGTGTTGTCCGTGTCTCACGTAAAGTTGGGAAATTCGAAGTTTCGTTCCTGATCTGAATGCAATTCTAGTCGCACACCATGACGACTAAAACCTTGTCCACTAGCACCTGGGCAATAATGATGGTTTCTTGATTGGGAATAGCGAAAACTTCTGGGCATTTACTGAAGTAATCCATCATAACCAAGATGTTACTTACCTTACCACACTCTGACTCAGGGAACGGTCCGGCAACATCTATCGCCATTCTTACGAATGGGAGACCAATGTTGTACTGTTTCACGGGCCCCCGAGATCTTAGTTTAGGGCCTTTACTAGTAGCACAGATGTCGCATTTGCGACACCAGTTTTTAACGTCTTCATGATAGTGAACCCAGTAAAAACATTCCCGAATTTTGTCCAAAGTCTTGATAACTCCAAAATGTGCCCCTGAAGTTCCGTCATGTATTTCTTTTTATACATCTTTTATTCGATCTTTTGGAATAACCAGTTGACTCTTAGTAGATTTTCCATCGGCACTCTCCCAAATTCTTTTCAGTTAACATTTTCTACGCCTTTTAAATCAAACTCTTGTTCGAACTTCCCTCTATTCTGGCCTACCTACATTCATCATTTTCTTTAAGATGTAGAAATTGCCCGATGTTCTGGTCTGCTACTTGATCTGCTCTCATTTGTTTGGTAGTCCATTCATCATCAACGATAAGACCCGTTCTTCTCACAGCCGAACCAGTGTTTTTCTCATGCATACGATTCTTTGACAAAGCTTGCAGTCTTTGCATGGACGTCTAGACAGGGCGTCAGCATTTTCATGCAGGTTTCCAGGTCGATGTTTAATTTGGAAATAGTATTGCTGCAATTTCTCAATCCATCTAGCAAGCTGTCCTTCGAGAGTCTTCATTTCTAGAAGCCATTTTAGAGCTGCGTGATCCATTCGAATTGAATGCTTACGTCCGTAGAGATACTTATGGAACGACTGCTTTTACTATGGCGAGCAACTCTCTTCTGGTGAAACATTAATTTCGTTCTGGCTTTGATAAGGTTTTGCTGTAGTACTCTTCGACATGCTCTTGTGAATTTTGAATTTGTGAAATTACCGTTCCAATACTGGTGTTGTTTGTATATGTGTCCAAAATCAACATGCCCTTCTGATCGGGATAGGACAACACTGGGCTCGTACATAATGCTCCTTTCAATTTTCTAAATGCGGAATCGCATTCTTGGGTCCAATTGAATGTTGATTTTTCTTCTGTTAATCGATGAAGCGGAGCATCTATATTAGCGAATCCGTCCACAAATCTTCGATAATAAGAACATAATCCTAGAAAACTCCTTAGTTCATGTTTGTCGCATGGTTTTGGCCAGTCCCTGACAGCATCTATCTTTCCTTCCATAACTTGTATGCCATCTTTAGATATCACGTGACCTGAGAATTCCACTTTCTTTTGAAATAGAAAACACTTATTTTAATTGAGTTTTAAGTTGGCATTCCGGAGCGGCCAAAAACTTTTTTCAGGCCATTGAGATGTTCTTGGAATGAATTTCCCATGATCTTGACATAATCCAAATATACCAGGCAAGTTATCCATGTAAGACCTCGCAAAACAAGCTGCATCAGTTGCTCAAACGTAGTTGGAGCATTACACAATCCGAAGAGCATTACGTTAAACTGGTATAACCCGCTTTCGGTACTGGAGGCAGTTTTCTCTTTGTCATCTTTGTGTATTGCCACTTGCCAGTATCAACTCTTAAGATCGAAGGTGGAAAACCATTTGAAGCCCGATATAGTTATCAATGTATCGTCTATCCTCGAAATAGTGAAGCTATCCTTCTAGGTGACGTCATTAAGCTCACGGTAGTTTACACAAAATCTAAGACTTCCATCTTTCTTTGTAACCAATACTACTGGCGCAGGCCATGGACTATCCGACTTTTCAATAATTCCCTCTTGAGGCTCTTGGAGCATTTTATCAATTTGGTTTACCACTTCCTGTTGTTTAGCTACTGGAATACGTCGAGGTGGTTGTCTAATGGGGTGTGCCAATCCATTATCAATTTTGTGTTGAATTAAACTGGTCTGTCCAGTTTGATTATCCATCACAAATACGTCTACTTCTTTCAAGATTGTGGCTTCTTGAAGTCTATCTGGATCGAGGTGTTTCCATGACTTCTCCAAAGTCTGCATGAAGCTGTCCGTATCCAATTTCGGTTTTAGGAAATATCGCATTGGCAATTCTTATCATAATGTCTCCATTTGTTCATACTAGAGTATTTCCAACGAGAAATTTTTCTGGTTTATATCCAATAAAATGATGTGAAATCCAACGCAGCACCAAGGGTTTGTTTCCAATTTTCCGCAAATGATCTACTCAGTATTTCCAGGAATCCTCATCGGGTTTGTGGCCAGGATCTCGACGGCTTGAGATTATTCTTGTGTAGTTAGGACAAATCCTTCATTACCAAATTTTAGGACATTCATAGAAGGATCGAAAGAGAAACCCTGTTGGCCGATCAAATCCATTCCCAAAATAAAATCATCTATACCGGCGACTAATGTTCTGTGCCTGAAGGTGGCAGATCAAAAAATAAGCCCAAGCATAGCTTCTCCTTGAACTAGTGCCGATTCGACCGTGACTGTTCGTAGTAACAGGTTTCTAAAGTTCATTTCACGAAACGAGATAGTGGAAGTAAACAAACTTTGACAGGTAAGTCGAATTTTATTGGCTAGAAAACGATTATACTCCGCCCTAGGCAGGACCGTCTTAGGTTGTTTTGTATTTCTCTTCTCTGAATATATTTCTGAACGAATTCTTCAGCGTAATCTGTTGAAATTGATATTGTTTTAATATAAATTACTCACTAATTAACAATAATTCACCAAACACTATTTAAATAATTGTAAAATACTAGAGGAAATACGACATTAAACTTATTGACTCATATGACAACCTGATAATATTAAATGTCATTAGTTTTAATTCATATTTTTGTAGTCCTTCTCTGAATTTTTAAGCTCCGCCTGTTTGTTTACCTCTACTATCTCGTTTTGTGGAATGAACTTTAGTGAGCGGTTGGATTTCCCGAGACTTTGTTTTTGACTTGACTATTGTTTTTCTGATTATAGAAACTTCAGCACCCGTATCAAAATTGATGGTTTTAAATCCTCCAATAATTTGTCCTTCGTATTGTAATCCTCTATAATGACTGCCCAATGATTTCACGTGACCACCCCTGGGGGCTTCGTCATTAATAACCAGCATTTGCCCCTCCGTACTGGTTGGTACCTGTCTGTTATTAGGGCTGGCGTCTATAGATCTTGATCTTGAGAAGCATTGGGAGCCATCGCTAGATGGAGACGACATTCTTACTCTACAATACCATTGCATATATCCAAGTTTATGGCACCGGTAGCATTCTACTCGGTATCTCGTTGTTTGTCTGGAATCGTTTCCCGTTTTTCTACCTCCTAGTAATAGTTTCTTCATTTCCATCATGAAATTACTCATAACATTCTCGAAACTACCATCCTCTTTTTAGGATTGTTTATCCTTTGCATCTTCAATGGACACTGCTCGTACGAGGGCTTCGCTCCTTTTTCTCAACTTAGTCATTTTCAGGTTATCCTGGATCTTGGAATCTCTGAGACCATCAATGAACGCAGATACTGCCATCCATGCCAGCATGTTTTCCCTAGCTGCAGGAACCGTCAAACTCACTAGCCTTTTAACTTCCGATTCGAATTTTCTCGCCGGGTTTTTCGAATTCTTGATTTAAGTTGAGTTTCAAATACTTCTTGCCTGTAATGGTCTCCGGAGGACAATTCTAACATCTGACTTAGATACTGTGTTACGATAAATTTATCATTTACGTAACATGTTCCATCTCTTCTCATTCTCATTATGAAGTTGTATTATTTCTATTTCAGAATCAGCAAAATAATAATTCAAAATAATTCCAAAAATATCCACAAAGTTCAAAATAAAACCAGTGCTGCCATCTATCCATCATGTGCGTAAAATGCAAATATCTTTTATTCATTTTCCATTGCTGTCATCTGGTACCGGATGAGTTTATTTATTTATTTTTTAAATTGTGATAGTTTTCCTTGGCTATTTTTATTTGACATTCATCTGTATTTTCATTGAAAGAAATTATATTTATCTTACTTTTAGCAAATGGATATATTTCTGTCTTTTTCTAACTTTGATTCTGAAATAATCATTTTTTGGCTTAATGACCTAATTAATTAACAGTTTTATTTTTTACGTAACCTTAATTTAAATTATTATAATTTGTAAACAATTAAAATAATTCTAGTGGATTCTTATCCATTCTCTTTTATTCCACGTGGTTATTCATTGTGATTTCATTGTAAAGTGAATATGATCTTCTGGGTGTACTCGTCTGATTGGTTGAACTGATTAAAATGCAGTTAAGTATAAAAAACACAGGATCGTTTTCCTGTGGGCTTTGGTTTCCTTTTACTTGGTGGAAATCCATTATCTAATAAAAGATTTTTTAAGTAAATTTTAATACTTATATATTTCCACAATTTAGCTTCATCAGAAAAATTTTAGAAAAATAAAATGTAGACATAAAAGTGAAATTGACAAATATAAAAAAGGTAAAAGCTGGTCTAATTTTATGATAATTTAAATAGGTATTACACAGTAAATAAATTTAAAAGTGGTGAATTGTTTAATTCTAATTGGTCGTTCAATAAACAGTCTAAAGTTTTAAGTTTGTTTATTACTAAAGATTCTAGAAGATTTAATTTTATCCCTTTGTTTTCATTATGTAGTATTTGAAATTCATTATTAAAATTATGATTTGATTCTATCAGGTGATTAGCATAATTTGAATCTGTTTTCTTTTTATTGAAACTATTGTAATGTTCTTTAATTCTAGTACCAAAATTTCTACCTGTTTGTCCTATATATACTTTTGGACAATCTTTACAAGATAATTTATAAACGCCAGATTTATCACAAATTTTAGTTTTAGATTTATTATTTTTCAAGTGAAAGCCTATTGTATTGTTAGTTTTGAAAGCAACATTTATATCGTTTTTGTTAAGAAATTTGCTAATTTTCTTACTAGCTTGTCCTTGGAAAGTAATACTTTTGAAATTATTATTATTTTGTAATTTTTTAGGGTATACTAAATTAATGGCATTTTTGTATAGTTTTTTGTTTAAAATATCATCTATTAATTTAGAAGAATAGCCATTATTGATAGCAATTTGTTTAATTAGGTTTAATTCTTTTTGGAAATAAATACTATTTATAGGAAGTGTTATTAATCGGTGTATCATACTGTTAAAAGCAGCTAATTTGTGTTGGATAGGATGACAAGATGTATTACTTCTAAATAATAAGTATTAAAATTTACTTAAAAAATCTTTTATTATATATATATTTTTTTATATATTTTTTTTAATCTAATTGTTGGCTTCCATTTTATGTGACTGCCGATTGGTAGTGCCACGTTTTCCTGAGGTAAGTCAATTCAGACTTTTGGACTTAAATAGGTACTGCTGCTCTGGTTTTCAGAATCAATTGTTAGTGTGGGAATATTGGACCATTTGCTCTAAATAGAGTCCGTGAAAACCAAATTTGTGTGTCCATCCCTATCAACTCTTTATTGAATCCAGGCAGAGGCCTGAATAGCCATTTTCTGTTTGACTCCGACAATTATTATTTCGACTAAAAAGTGCAATTTTTTAATAGAAATCCAGACAGGTCAAAAATTCAGTTATAAAGTTTTAATTAAGACATCTCAAGAATTTTGACATATTCTGGATTTGATTGATTTCACCGTCAGGTATATCTTGTAGTATCTATAGTAGCTACCTTAATTTGAAAGGAACATTTTGTCTGTTTGGGGGAGAATCCAAAGATTTAATTTCTTATTGTTTTACCTTATTTTGTTCATATTTTTGCCTGCCAGAGCTACTGTCAGGAAAGCAGCATTTTGCTCAATCATAACGAGCATCTTAATCTAATCTTGTTATTATTTTAATTTTATTATTATCTTACCATTATTCTTAATTATTTAATTGTATTTTTTTTATAAAAATATTTTTTTTCAACTTTCAATAGCTGTTCATACCTGATTCTGTTGGAAGGGAGTGTCTGTACAACAATCGTTTAATTTGATAAAAAGAAAAAATAAAATTGATAAATTTCAATTCCAATTTCCTTTGCAAGACACTCACTCTTTGACAGAATTCAGGGATTTAATATTCCAAATATTGGTGAACCTGATACTGCCTTATTCTTTTCTGGGCACCTACTCTACATAACTCAGTCCTCTTCCTGGATACAGGAAACAACACGAAGAGCTCCAGTTTACGAAAGTGAAACCCCAACACCCGTTGAAGAGCTTCGGATTGGAAAGGTACATGGTATCAGATTCACCGGAAATACCAAGCTGTCAACTGTCATGTTTTGAAAAAGTGGCATTGTCACTATATTATTAAACACAATTAATTAATTAAATATCAAATAAAATTATTGTTTGTTGGATTTTGAGTGGTTTCATTTGCACATGAAGGGACTACACGTTATCTTAATCTTTTGGATTCCACGACCCTAGGTTATCTTGTCCCTAAGTAACAAATAATCCAATTAATTGGTAACAACTGGTAATTCTGTTGATAGATTGAAGGAATGGACTGAAGAAGATCTAAGGCATGTCCTCGTAGCGTCACTATCAGTGCTGTAGCTTTTTTTTAAATCGTTCCATCCGGTGGCGTTTGCCGCACCTTCAAATTGTCGGATATACATGGTCCAGGACGTAGAACCGTCAAAAAATTCTGGTTTTATATTCTAGATAGGTTCCAACATTTTCCGCAGACGTTCTTCAACTTTTCGCTCTTCCATTTTTGCTTGTTGTCTCGTAATATACAGAGTTTTCTGGTATTTTCCTCAGACTTTCTTCAAATATCTCTTCTGGTCTTGAAATTCCAAACACGTCGGTGAAGTCATAAATTGGATAACTTGCTTTATTCTCGAATAGAATGTTCTAGAATTTTCTTGAAATGTCTTTTATGGATGTCGATTGATATAGAAAACACGTCAGTGAAGTCACAAATTCGATATCTCCCTTGGTTTCCAAATAGAATTTTCTAGAACTTACTTGAAAATTCACCATCGCAGTCAAAATCGGGTATACAGTCACTTTCGGTTACACAATCGGTTTAGTTTCTTTTTTGATTGTCACTGCTTAAACTAATTGTCCCAGTGTTCACTTAGTGTCAACACTAGTGTTCACACTATTCTGCAATCGGATTTCACTTTGCAGTCCTCGAATTACATCTCACTCACTCACCGATACCAATGTAACGACTCCGGGGAGCGTGACAGAAATCTTGAGTTCGTTTATTCCAAAAGTCCAATTAACACAACAATAATTTATTTCATGTTCCTATACACTCTGAAACTGATTACTCCACTCAAACAACTTTAACTCTTCACAATTTTACACTTAGTTCGATATAAGCTGTTCAAAACTGATTTCCCGTGTGCCTTTTTGGGTATGCAAGCAAGCATTTTTTTTTTTAAATAAAATTTGTATTGTAAAAAAATATCCCAGTCCAGTCGGAATGCCGACTTATGTGCCAGAGGCGTACAGTACGGGAAAATAAGATCAACTGATTTTTGAATTGAATTTGTATCACTTTAATTACATGTTCGACATAAAATATACAAAGTCATGATTACTGTTAACACTTTACATAATTTTGGGAATAGGCATGATGACAGTAATTGAAAATCACTTAAATTGTGTTTTCACTTGATGAAACTTGACTCATGGAATACGAAACACGCATTTATTTTTTTATTAGGAGCCAGATTGATGATTATTTTGATAAAATAAAACTGCAAAATACGAAGGTCCGCCATATTATGTTAAACGCCAATCAGAATGAATGACGTCACTTTTGAGTAAATCAGTTAACAAACGACTGGTTCCGTGATTTTCTTGCGATTTAATTTGCGACTCAATTTTGTTTATACCGTGTGTTGTTTATACCGAATATTGAATCAAAAGTGAAATAACGCGAGTCATGGAACAAAGATTAAGCAGAAAAGAATCAAGAAATGGTAAAACTTCTATCTAAGCATAGACTTAAATACTACGAAGTAAGATTGTTTTTATATTTTTAGACCTCAAACAAGATACATACTATTTTAAAATCTACGAAGTAAATTAAATACTTGCGTTGAAAGGATTTTCACAAAAAAAGGTAAGTTCTAGGCAATATTGCTGTTGAATCTCACGTTGCAAGTTTAAGCTATTTGTCCCTAATCGTTTTATTTTGTGCAACGAAGGTAAATAACTTTCCAGGAGTTTTTAATGATGTGTTATCACACTGAGGAACCGCACACCACTTGTACATTTTGGAATTCATATTTAATTACACAAAATATCTAAATTATTCAAATTTTCAATGAGCGTTTAGGTTTTGCTTACTCAAACGTGACGTCACGAATGACGCCATGACACTGAGAAGCGTTTTGGCGCGAGTTTTAAATATAAAAACTAAAATGTAATTTTTTCTACTAAAACCTTTATTATCTGCAGAAATATATTTTTTTTTTTTTTTTTTTTTTTTTTTTTACGGATATGCGCACTCGCAAGGAAATGTCCTATCACGCTCGAGGAGCGGCAAGTGCGCGGAAATGTCGGTGTATGTTGGTCTTGAAACGGTTCAGGTTGTAACCTGCAGGGAAAACCGTCGCAGGGAGTTTATTCCACAGCGATGCTGTTCTCCAGAGATATGAATTCTGATATAATGAGGTTCTTGGTGCCTCTAGTTTGACAGTAAATTCATGGTTACCGTCTGTTTGACGGGTTCGCCTGGTAGGTGCTACTCTCGGTGGAATCATACGTGCCAACTCTTCAGAGCATTTTCCGTGATAGTACTTGTAGAAGAGAGATAAATCGCCCACCGTTCTGCGATGTTCGAGATCATCCAAGTCACGAGTAAGTGCGGGGTCATTGATCAGCTTGATAGCTCGTTTTTGCATGGTATTCAAAAGCATTAAGGTATGTTTGGGTGCTGCACTCCATATATGTGAGCAGTACTCCATAGTTGGTCGAATCTGGGCTTTGTAGAGTGTCAGCAATTGGCTTGGTGTGTACAGATGTCTTGTACGAAATAGCACCCCCAGCTTTTGGGAGGCCCTTTTAGCAATATCTGCCACGTGACTGTGCCAAGACATGTTGGTCTCTGCAGTAACCCCCAAGATGTTCAACTGACTCTGTAATGTGACAGCACTTCCAGATAGCATGATGTTTGGCTCACCGGTGCTGGTCTTTTTTGAAAACAGAGCTGCTTGGGTTTTCTGCGCGTTGAACTGTACAAGGTTTTTGTTACCCCAGTCCTCTATTATCTCCAGGTCGTTATTTATCTGCGATATTTGAGTTAGTCTAAGATGATGGAATTCACGTGCGGAAAGACCTGTCGGTGGTATGAGTGAGGAGACTACATTGCCATCGTCTGCAAAGCAATAAAGTGGATTTATTGTTTTATCTATGAGGTCATTTATGTAAATGAGAAAAAGAGTTGGCGAAAGGATTGCTCCCTGTGGCACACCAGCATTTATTTGGTAAGAGTTGGAGTTCTGGCCATCCAGTGCTACATAAATGGATCTGTCCTTTAGGTAACTTTCAAACCAAGTGCAAAGTTTCGGCGATAATCCCATTGCTTTGAGCTTGTTGAGCAGATTTTCATGCCAAACTTTGTCGAATGCTTTAGATATATCTAAGGCAATTGTTCTTGTTTCACCCCGCAACTCAATCGCTTTTTGCCATAAGTGAGTGACGTATGTAAGTAAATCGCCAGTTGACCTATATTTTCGAAATCCGTATTGCTTATCGTTGATAATTTTGTACTTTTCCAAGTACTTGGTTAGGTGATTGTTCACAACTCTTTCCATTACTTTTGATATCACCGGAAGTAGAGCAATTGGTCTATAGTTTAACGGATCTGTCTTTTTTCCTTTCTTTGGAATGGGTTGTACTGCGGCAGACTTCCATGATGATGGATATACTCCTTGCCTGTAAGACAAATTGAATAATTTTGCGAAAGTTGGGGTGAGTTCGTTGGCGCAATTTTTGAGTACTATTGCGGGAATGCCATCCGGACCCATTGCTTTGTTTGTATCCAGCTTTTTTAGGGATTTTCGTATTTCTCTGTGATAAAAGGGTACCTCTGGCATACTATGGGAAACCCTTTCAATGAACGGTGGAGTTTTTCCGTTTGGCACTGTTAGGTTGGAGTTGGAGGAAAACATTTGGGCAAGCATATTGGCTTTTTCCTCTGATGTTGTGGCTAAGTGATTATTTTTATCTGTAAGTGGTGGCATGGATGACTTGGAGAAGTTAGATCCAACAGCTTTTGCAAGAGACCAAAAAGACCTAGAACTACTTGGACAATTCAGCAACCTGTTTTTTATTCTTTGATTGTATGTTTCTTTAGCGGAGTCAATAGTAATTTTGCAACTATTTCTGGCTTCTATAAATTCTGTGTGGTTTTGAGCGGTTTGCTGTCGTTTCCAAATGTTATATGCTCTGTGTTTTTTCTGTACAGCCGTTTGACACTGGCTGTTGAACCAAGGTTTTGCATTAGCTCTACGTTTAGTTGTATGTGGGATATATGCGTCCATTCCAGATAAGATTACTTGTGTTATTTCATTACAGCAAATAGTGGGATCAACTGTTTTAAAGCAAACCTCTTGCCATGGAAAATCCAGGTAATACTGTTTTAGGTCATTCCATTTTGCCGATTTATAGTGCCACATTTTACGAGGAAGTGGTTGTAGGCTTGGTGGGATGAGCATTTCGCACTTTGTTATTATAAGTTTATGATCGGATGAACCAAGTGGAGCATCTACTTGAATTGTGTACGAGTCAGGATTGGTGGTTAGGAACAAGTCTAAAAGCGCTGCAAACTCGCCCCTTTCTGAGATACGGGTAGGTTCATCGACAAGCTGCGTTAGACCACAACTTATGGCAAAAGCTTCTGCTTCTCTGCCTTCGTTATCTGTTTTGTTGTGGTGTTTCAGCCAGGGTATATTGTGGACGTTGAAATCGCCTAAAAAGACAATTTCCGCCTGTGGATAGTTTGACTGTATACTATCACAGCTTTCGGATAATGTCGCGAAAAAGTTTTGGTAATCGGTGTTACTTGGCGGTCGGTAGAGGCAGCAGATAAACTTGGTCGATGACTTTGAGGTGAATTTTAGCCATATGATATCAAGGTTCGCTGGTTCTAGCTTCTCCTCTCGATGACATGAAAGGTCATTTTTACTGTACACACAGATCCCAAAATTATGTCGAAATCGGTGGTGTAGGTCATAGCCGGGATAAAGAAAGTTCACAATAGGTGTTGCAGAACTGATTTTAGTTTCAGTGAGAACAAGGATGTCAGGTCTTTGTTCTTCAAGATGTTGGTGAACTGAATTCATATTTGTACTTATTCCTCTTATATGTTATTCATTGTGAATAATATACATTTCCGAACATTATAGGATAGTTTTTCAAAATTTGTCATCATGCCTATTATATGCGTACGCCTATGAGCGGCAGGCGCAGGACAAGCGTAGACAAGCATAACGCGCGATGATAGGCAAAGAAGGAGGTTGGATCTGCGAACCCCTATTAAACGGCACACAATTATCTCTCTCGGATGAAGTTAAGTATTTAGGGGTTACCCTGGACCGCAAACTTAGATGGAACAACCATCTGAACAAAACAATATCACGACCTACGGCGGCCACTCGAACATGCCGCAAACCCGTGGGAAAAACATGGGGGATAAGAACAGAAATGGTGTACTGGATTTACGAAACGGTTGTCAGATCCATTGTCACATACGCCTCGTTGGTATGGTAGCCAAAGACTGTGCAAATTACTGCAGAGGACAGTCTACGTGAAGTACAAAGGCTGATCTGTTTGCAAATAACAGTAACTTTGTCAACCTGCGCCACCGCAGCCTTAGGGGCACTGTTGAACATGCCTCCTCTTCATCTACAGGTGAGAAGAGAGGCCAGAATAGATGCCTATAGGCTATTCCAGACAAAAAGATTTATACCTGATGATCTGAATCACCACTTACGCACCCTTCAGTCTATAAAGCTCGAGTGCCAAAGTAAACCAACAGATCAGATCATATTGATCAAGGGGTTTCATTCGGGCGTAATGGCCGTCGCAAGTTGGAATTTTTTCCTGACGTTTCACCAGCACGCGTGGCTAGCATCTTCAGAGGTGCTTCCATGTCCGATTCTGGTAGCAGACTGGGCCGCGAAAGCCTCACAAACTTTACCAGATCAGGTCATAACATCACTGGACTTTGAAATTGCATATGAAGTGTTTGTAAAAGAAGGCCAAGCAAGGAAGCACGCAAAGGTACTACAAGTAGACAACGCATCACTGTGGTACACGGATGGTTTGAAGCTAACGGAAGGAGTTGGTCTGGGAATAACTGGACCAAACTTGAAACTCTCCTTAGCAATGGGCTAAAAGCCCATGATATTTAAAGCCTTAAGCGGTTCTAGTTCAGGAGGGGAAAAATATCCTTAAACAACTTGTTGCGAGTTGGCTGAGAGAAACAAAGTAACCCTGATGTGGGTGCCAGGACAACAGGGCATAGAGGGTAACGAGCAGGCAGACCGTCTCGCAAAGCAAAGGCGCTGTTACACCTTTTCAAGGCCCAGAGCCTTTCTGTGGACTAACGAAAAGTCTTGTCTACGAAGAAAGAAACAGATGGGATAAGGTAAGATAGATAAACTATATGATGAACTGATGAACAATTTAAATACACTTAAATACACTTAAAAGTATTTTCATTTTTATTAAATTACTGAATTGTACGCGAAGTATTTATCGATTTAAATCTTCTATTAGAGCACGCTTGGAACTTCAAAAAGACCTTGACAAAGAGAGCAAAGAATGCAGCGAGACGGGTTTCTTTCCCACTACTTTCCGACCCCAAACCGCATTCCTCTAGTGAGAGAGAAAAAGATTAACAAAAAATGCGTGAAATAACATTTTCCTACGAGCGTGCGGAAAACGAGTTTTCGAGCACTGATTTGCGTGCGGAAAGTACCACTTTTCCGCACTGCGTGCGCGAAAAGAAATGTTTCTACGACTGCTCTAGAAAGCTATTAATAACGCACTACTAACTTACCTGTAAAATCAATTATTCCACACAGCGTGCGAAAAGTAACTTTTCACAGGCTTTTGCGTGCCAAAAGTACTTTTCACACGCTAAAATAAAAATGTGACTTCTACTGAATTTTTGTTTTGCAAGTAGGTCTGAGTGCATTCAACGCACGTACCAAAATGGTTCGTTGATTATAACCCTAAATAGTAGGTAATTTTTAACAAAAAAAAAGAAAAAATTAAATCTCAATGTGAATATAGTTATTTTGCAGTCATAGAAAAAGTATAGTGTGTAACGCATGTGAAAAGCACCTTTCACACTCGTGCGGTTTGTGCGGTTTGTGCCAATCGCCTGCGGCTCGTGTCACCAAACTTCCCCACGCGTGTGAAAAGTGCTATTCTCAACACTTGTTGCACAATACACTATTACCGAACG
Source organism: Ceutorhynchus assimilis (assembly GCA_917834065.1). NCBI lineage: Eukaryota > Metazoa > Arthropoda > Insecta > Coleoptera > Curculionidae > Ceutorhynchus > Ceutorhynchus assimilis. Next base: position 10,545,971 of record OU892279.1, read on the forward strand.
GTGAGCGCGAAAAAAGTTTTTCACGCACGCTGTTCCCGAGAAAGGTTTTTCACGCACTGATTTTTATTTTATTTTTTTAAACTTTTCTGTATGTCATGCTTCTCAAAAATTTTAGACCTTTTCGAAATTGCTCTACCGTTTTTTGTCTTCAAAAAACCTATTGGGTTTTTGCACTGACCAATATCGACTTCTTTAATGAGTTGTATACCATAAATAATGGATAACTTATAATAAAATTAATTGTTAATGTACTGTTGTTAAAATTATTGCGTTACATACTTCATAAAAAAAAACCATTTGTTTTATCAATAGAGCCAAAAACAAACAAACAAACAATATGTTAATTTCCGCACGCTCGTAGGAAATAGCTATTTACCTAACAAGTGCGGAAAATGAATTTTTCCGCAAGTGTTAGGTACAATATTTTTCCTACAGGCGTAAAAATGTAAAATTTTTCTTTTTTTTTTGACATATCAGTGCGGTAAATTTTTTTTCCTACGAGCGTGCGCAAAGTAGTACTTTTCCGCACGCATTTCGGTTCTCAAAGTTACACTTTTCCGCACTCAGTGCGGATACAGGCCTTATCCGCACTGAGTGCCGAAAAGTAAAAATAATTGTCAAGCAACAATAAGGGCACCTGTCGACGTTGACAAATGATGACAAATTTTTCCTCTGTTTCTATATCAGCCAACATCTATACAAACACCAAATTTAATTAACTTTGACACATTGTCAGATTTGTTCTCTATTGATATGCAAGAATCTACAAACTTTCTCATCAAATTTAAACGTTTTAAAAAAAGGGCTCTGACGATGATTTTCTGTTATTTTTTTTTTGTTATGTAATTTTTTGATAACTGCATAGGTTCGCTTCAAGTTAATTAAAAATAGTTGAACAAATAATTTTTTTTTCTAAATTTTTGTTGTTACCTACCTGATATGAAGCTCGTAGGAAAAATTTAGTTCCTAACACGTGCGCAAAGTGTCTTTTCCGCACGCAAACACTTATCCAAACTCCGCTTCGCGTCGTTCGTATAACTGTGTTTGCGTGCGGAAAAGTAACACTTTGCGCACTTGTTAGGAAAATAACTATTTCCTACGAGCGTGCGCAAAGTAGTACTTTTCCGCACGCATTTCCGGACTCAAAGTTACACTTTTCCGCACTCAGTGCGGATACAGGCCTTATCCGCACTGAGTGCCGAAAAGTAATTATAATTGTCAAGCAACAATAAGTGCACCTGTCGACTTTGACACATGATGACAAATTTTTCCTCTATTTCTATATCAGCCAACATCTATACAAACACCAATTATAAATTAACTTTGACACATCAGATTTGTTCTCTATTCATATGCAAAAATCTACAAACTTTCTCATCAAATTTAAACGCTTTAAGATGAACAGCTCTGACGAGGATTTTCTGTTATTTTTTTTTGTTATGTAATTTTTTGATAAATGCATAGGTTCCCTTCAAGTTAATTAAAAATAATTAAACAAATTATCGTTTTTTTTTAAAAAAATTTTGTTATTACCTACCTGATATGAAGCTCGTAGGAAAAATTTAGTTCCTAACACGTGCGCAAAGTGTCTTTTCCGCACGCAAACACGTATCCGAACTCCGCTTCGCGTCGTTCGTATAACTGTGTTTGCGTGCGGAAAAGTAACACTTTGCGCACTTGTTAGGAAAATAACTATTCCGCACTGACAGCCGTGCGGAAAAACTTTTTCCGCACTGATATGTAAAAAAAAAACTCATTTTCCGCACGCATATCAGTGCGGAAAATCGATTTTTCCGCACGGCTGTAGGAAAAATGTTGTACCTAACACGAGCGTAAAGTATCTTTTTAGAGAACTGCAAACCTTTTTAAACCAAACAATAAAAAAAAATGCATGCAAAAAAATTATAGAGAGAATTTCATATATCTGTCAAAACTGGTATTCCAACAATAAATTGACATGTTTTGATTTGAACCAATCAGACTGTAATTACGCGATAATTTGCACTAGTGCAAATTATCAGATAATTTCATAGTAACTGCACTTGCACAGCTCGCCCCATGTGTCATAAAAGTATGGGGATAATAATTGTTCTCCTTAGGAACTACCAACGAATCAATCTTTATCGAATTATTACCGTTCTTCTGCCATTTACGTGGAGATTGTAACTGCCCCAAGTATTCTTTACTCCATCTTGCCAGAAGTCATTTTAGTTAATATTTGACACCGAGTAAGACGATTAATCTTTAGGTCTTTCAATTCATGTTGGGGTAAGGAGTTCAAAGGACTTCCATTAAAAAATGACTGGGCATCAATGGAGTAAAGTCATTGGGGTTACCAGAAATTTGGCAGAGAGGTCTGGAATTTAAGCATGATTCGACTTGACATAATATAACCGTGTACAATTCTTCAAAAGATGAGATTTGATTTCCAACTACATGGCGGATATGAAATTTGGCGCTTTTAACCGCGGCCTCCCATAGTCCGCCCATATATAGCGACCTAGCAAGAATGAAATGCCATGATATTGATTGATTGGATAGATATTCGGAAAATGAGTCTGAGTTTTCGGCTAGAAATTTATACAATAAAGGACATCGCACACATCTTATGGGTTTTCGGGGACCGGTCGATTTTTTTAAAAATTTGGTATGTTGTAGTACTAGTGAAAATAAGTATTTTTCATCATTGCGCAAAATCTCTAACTATACAGGGTGACCCAGTAAAGTGGGTCCGAAAATCATTGCCAAGCCGTTCATTTATTGATGTTGGCACGCATTGCAAGCTACATATCGGGATTTTTTTTTCTATTTCGCAAATAAATAGTCTAGATAAGCCTAATATATTATACAGGGTGGCTAACCTTACGTATTCTTTTAGAAATACTGCACTATTCTTAGTAATAGTGTTACGAAAAAGGTCGTGCTGGAATTAATTTGCCCGTAACTTTTCCAATTTTTGTCTGATTTTAGAAAATCAGGTCTCAAAATAAAGCTTACATCGCAGAGGGATGTCATGAAATCTGAAAAAATGAAAAATCTCAGAATTCGTGTGAAATATCGCCTTTTTTGGCCTGACATCTTCAATAATTTACATCTGAGGAAGCAAATAATACTCGTAAGATTACAAAGACATGTTGGATGGACATTTGAAATCTGTGTTTAACACAGAATGTTATGACTAGTGCAAAATATTGAAAATGACCTACATGAAAGGATTCAAAGAGAAAACCTCCAACTTAGGGGTGGTGGGGTGGGCCTTAAGTCGATTTACATGAAAATTATATTAATTTTTCTATTCTCACTGTTGAGTATTCATGAACTAAAACTTTCCGAATATATCTAAATATTTTCGGGATTCACACAAGATAAGTAAGCAGAGATTTTCTGTTTGTATCATTTTTGTTCTCCCCTGGGCTGGATGGAGGGAAGCCAGTATTGGTCACATACTGCACATGCAAAGTTATCGCGTTGTTAGGTACTTTAGCTACGCTCGACATGAGAACAATGTGAAGTATCCATCAAATACGTTACTTATATTAGGGCCGGTTTATCAATAGCGAGTCATTTCCGGGTTGATTATAACTCCAGGGTAAACGTTTCGCCACAGCGAGTTAGCTATAACTTTTGGTGTAACCTTGGGTTAAATTGGCTCACTGTTGATGATATTGCGGGTTTAGCGATTTATGGATTTACCCTTTGAGATAACCTGATGATTCGTGATCGTGATTTGTCAATTTTGTGGTAATATTTTTTTTTTTCAAAATAGAAATATATGGATTGATTGATGAAGATATGAAGATTTCTACAATTTCGTAGGAAAAACGCCTCATATAATCCGCCAAAGGATTAATCCTCTCGAGAAATACGATGACTAGGATTTCTCTACAAAGGATTAAAAGTTCATGTCTGACCTCGTGCACCCTATATTTCGCTTATATTATAGCTTGATTATTATTATTTTTTCTAATTCAAGGAAGTTTTTTCCTCTTGCGATATCTTTCTTCTCCATGACTATTGACTACACACACTGCATTAACCACGCTCTTCAAAAATTAACAAATTGTAATGAAAAAACGGTGCGCCAAAAAGAATACTCGAACTTATCATTAACTTAACAACAAACTCCAAAAAGTTTTGTGAATGGGCTAATTTGACGATCGACCCATGCGTGACTGCTTTCGACCAATCAAAAATATGTTAGGATCACCATTCTGGTAAACAATAATGCTACCAACTATTGCTTAACCCAGTGTTTATTAACTCCACCTACAGTGGATGCTTGAGAAACACAATCCTCAGTTAACCTGCAAGGTTGAAATTAACACCGGGTTAGTTAACCCCTAGAGTTACTCGCAATTGAGGAACCGCCCCTTAATTTAGGTGTATTTGGTGTATCCAAGACCCTAATCGAATGAAAAGTTATACTTTTATCACGTTCAACCATCTCGAATTTTATCACATTTTTAATTTTTTTAGATTTCATGACATCCCTGTGATATAGGCTTTATTTTGATACCACATTTTTTTAAATCGGACAAAAATTAAAAAAGTTACAGCTAAATAAAATCCAGCGCAACCTTTTTGGTAACACTAGTTCTAAAAATAGGGCAGAATTTCTAAAAAAATACGCAAGCTCAGCTACCCTGTATAGTATATTAGGCTTATCTGATTATTTATTTGCGAAATCGAAAACAAAAATCTCGATATTTAGCTTGCAGGGTGCGCTAATACCGATAATAGAAAGGCTTGGTTTATGATTTTCGAACCTACTTTACTGGGTCATCCTGTATAGTTAGAGATTTTGCGCAATGATGAAAAATACATATTTTCACTAGTACTACAACATACCAAATTTTTAAAAAAATCGACCGGTCCCCGAAAACCCATAAGATGTGTGCGATGTCCTTTTAATTCGTTGTGAGCGCCAACGAAATTCGAGCCATTATCTGAGTAAATATTTGAAACCAAACCCCTTCGAGAAATAAAAGGCTTTAAAGTATTAAAAAGTGAATTTGTTGTTAAGTCGCTTACCAACTCCATGTGAACTGCCTTCATGGCAAAACATATAAAAATTCATAAGTATGCTTTGAATGTAGTTTTATGTCTTGGATTATTATTCATTCTAACAGTAAATGGACCAGCATAGGCCAGCCCACAATTTTGTAAAACTCTAGACCAGTGGTTCCCAACCTTTTTTTAGTTACGACCCTTTTCAGATTTGCTTAAAAGGTCGCGACCCCCGACCCATTTATAAATAAAAAACAAAATAAAAAAAGGTTTATTCAAGAAATCTTTAACATAAAATAAATACTAATGTTTCGTAATTAAATACCGAAAGTAAATTTCAATTTTATTAATGGGATCACTGAGCTTGCATCTGCATTACAAGCTTTGAAATTCTTGGTTGTGTATTTGCTAAAGCTAACCTTATGTCGTCTTGAACGTCAAGTCTATTTCTTGCCTTTGTTTTAATTTGTAAAAGAGTTGAAAAACCACTTTCACAAAGGTAGGTAGAGGCAAATGGTATAAGTATGCGGAAAGCAAGCAGAGCGACATTGGAATATGAACGATGCATGGAACACCAAAATTCAGTTAATGATTTTTCCTGAAATAGAGCATGAGCTGTGGAATCATTCCTCAGCTCTAAAAATTCATCCTGCACTTCATCAGGAACGTCGGCAACATCTAACGAGGCATGAAACGGGTTCCTTACTACTGCAGCATCTTCTTTAGAAAGCTCGGGAAAATAACGTTGCATTTCCTTTCCAAGGGATTGAAGGTGATAATCAATTTCCTCCTTAAGATTCTCCACAATTCCCGTTTCCGATGCTTCAGCCGTTGTGCATAGGTGTTCAAACATTGCAAAGTTTCCAAGATTTGCTTTACGTCGCCAGTTTTCAAGCTTGGAAACAAAGGCATTGAGATTATCTCTAAAATAGATAAGGTGCAAGTCCTTACCCTGAAGTTTAAGATAAAAATTGTTCAACTGACCGAAAATGTCCGATAAATAGGTAACTCTTTGAATCCAAGCTGCATCATTAAAATATATTATGAAATCTTGTTTTCCTTGCATTTCTAAAAAAGCTTTAAGTTCGTCCCTTAATTCAAATACACGTTCAATAACATTCCCTTTTGACAACCAGCGAACAGCAGTATAGAACAGAAGTGTCTCATGATCGGAGTTCATGTCTTTACAAAGTTCTTTGAAAAGACGGGTGTTGAGAGCACTAGCCTTTATGTAATTAACAATTTTAATCAAAGAATCGAGCACTTGTTGCAAAGGCTTTGGTAGAGTTTTAGTAGCAAGGGCAAACCGGTGAATCATACAGTGCAAGCCCTTTGCTTGGGGTGCAAGTTCTTTAACTTTTTTCTGAAAGCCTGATCTCGATCCAAGCATAGCTGGTGCTCCATCGGTACAAATTCCACACAACTTTTTCCACTCTAATTCATTAGTTTCAAAGAATAAACGTATCATCTCCATTACGTCTTCACTCTTTGTTGTGGTTTTTAGTGCTTTACAAAATAATAACTCTTCTTTAATATTGTCTGAATGAACATATCTTGCGAAAACAAGTAACTGAGAACATGAACTTACATCTGTAGACTCGTCAAGTTGCAAAGAAAAGAGAGGGGATGCTCTTATTTCAGACAAAATTTGCTCCAAGACATCTGCTGACATATCCATAATGCGTCTTTGAATTGTGTTGTTTGACAAAGATATATTACGCATTTTCATTTCACTCGCTTCTCCGAGAATCAATTTGACTGATTTTAGTAGACAGGGTTTGATAAGTTTTTCAGCAATTGTATGAGGTTTTTTATTTTTAGCGACTTCGAGAGCAATTTCAAATGATGCTTGGAGTACAGCCTGACTTTGTTGGTGAAAATTTCCAGTAAAATCCAGTTTTTGATGCTTTAAGCGAGTTTCACAACGTTTAAAAAAATCTAAATCTTTCGAAACATGTTCGGAATGCTTTGTTACGAAGTGACGTTTGAGCTTTGAAGGTTTCATAGATTCAGCACTGAGAACTACATTGCATAACACACATTGCGGCTTCTCTATCCCATTATTAATAACAGTTGAAAATCCAAACTTCAAATAATTCTCAGAGTATTTTCTTTTTTTTCTCTCCATCACGCTGATTTCTAAAAAGGAAAAACACATTGATTTTACAGTTTCAGGGAGTTTTTTTCTTGCTTTTCCAGGTAGCACTGATGATGGCTTGTGGCTAAAGCGCTCTCTCTTTATTAACAATAAAAATTTTGCATGGAAAACTTCACTGTTTTCTCCCCTTTTTCACAAAATTAAATATTAAGTCCTCAAAAAATTAATTTCCTGGAGCTATTTATAGATTGCATTAACTTACTAATTAGTATTGTGCAAATATATTTTTCACTTACCTACCTGTTCACAAATACAAACAAATCTACAAAACGAAATTAGCGAAAACGCTAACAACAGACCGTTGCTCCAAATCGGCGATGCGCAATGCGAGTCACCACAACGTGCCACAACCTGTGATTTGCGCTTCGCCGGTAAGGCCAATGCAACTCTGCGTGGCTGTTGAGGCGGAGGAAAAGCCGTGTTGCCAAATGCAGAAAAATATATGGATATTAATACAATGAAAGAGAACAAAAAGTCTATCTCACAATTCTAATTGTAATTGTAATGTAATTCATTGTAAAAAATTAACTAACATTTTGTTATCACTTCAATCTTTATATAATATTATATCAATATTGGCAATTGGCATTGCGACCCCTCCAAAAATCCATTGCGACCCCCTTAGGGGTCGCGACCCACCGGTTGGGAACCGCTGCTCTAGACGATTCCAAACGTTCTGCAGGAAGCTGTTCCATGAGTTGTTGAACTGAAGATGGCCCACACCGATTATACAACTCACTGTACATTATTCCCATATGATACGAGAGGCTTAATAAGTGATAAGCCTTTTGGGATTATCGCGCTTGGTGGCATATATGGCAAATTCTATTATAGACATTTTTTTTTAAATTCTAAAGTATTAAAGTTTAGTTCGTTGTATAACCTTTTGAATACCACTCGATGTTTCAGGCTTACCTAATACTTTTACCTGACACTCAACGCGTTACCAGCAACACCACTTTTCCTTCGGAGTCGTGGTGTTGCTGCGTAACGCGTTTCGTGACAGATAAAAGTATTATCCGGTAATCCTGAAACCTCTTGTGGTATTACATTCGATAACACACTACGCATTTTCTTAAAACCTTTTTAACATTATTTTTATCAGATAGAGGCCAGAATTGAAGCCTAATAGAAGCTAAAAAGGCATGCAGGTCATTTTCGTGAAAATGAGAAATAATTAAATCGGTGAATGGATGTTTGCTAGGCAGAATAATGGGATGTTTTTGTGTATATGATATATTAGAATGTTTAAGTCTTCCGCCGACCCTGAGAAAACCTGATGAGTCAATAAATGAATTGGGAGAAATTAATTTACTTTTTGAACTAAACTAAGCGGCAGATGAAGTGGGACACCCAAAAAATTGCCTTATTTTGACTTGCTATAACTTCGACATTTTTTTGCCGATCTTGGATTGTGAGCCACTGTTACAAAGCGCCATCTTTGGTCCATGCGTCAGTGTCGTCGTACATTTTTAAAAAAATTCCTTCTCCTTATACAGGGTGTGAATGTAAGGCGGCGAAAAATTTCCATTTTTTGGCGAAGAATATGGGAAAGAGGGGTCCGATAAAGTTCTTTCTGATGTTGGGTGAATCACTGGGTCAACACCTCGGGACGTCTTTGCCATTTTTTCGATACATCGCGTTGCTATGGAAATATGGCCATTTTATGGTATTTCGTTTTTCTCTTGAAATTAGCGATTCTTTAATTGAACAATAACAGATTCCGTCTAAATTGCATCAAGGAATGACTTGTATTGAAAATGGCAACCCCAGCGGCGTGCAGAAGGGGGTCTATGAAATTATAATAAATAAAATCGATTTATTTGAAAATTTTAACGGTTTTGTTAAGCGTTACAGTTTAAAAGGTGTTATAAATAACTGTGATGAGTTTGATTTTGAGATTCAGAGGCGTTTGGTGAAAAAAAAACAGCATTTTTCATTTTCTTCCATTTTATTTAATGTTAACGTGATACCAACAAACCTTGTAAAGCATTGCCATCATGTAATGCATTTTCTGTCAAAATTTGAATTGCCATGGTCCAAATGGCGCGACTTACGAGTGCTGATGTAGAGAATATTTTAATATTGCAGTAGAGAAATCATACAATTAGAGAGATTTCTGACTTACTTAATGTCAATAAATCGTCCGTGCGGGAAGAGCGTTGCAAAGAGAAGCAAACAACGGTACTGCTGCTTACCGACACGGGGAGGATCTCAAAAAAGAACAAATCCTCGTCAGGATCGACTAGTAGTACGTACTGCGGTTGGAAATAGAGTTTGGACTGCCAAGAGAATCCAAGCATCTGCAGTTGAATGTTCCAGCAGACACCATTAGAAGGCGCCTACATGATCAGGGATTAAATGCTCGCCGTCGGGCAAAGTCCCACTTTGTACGAACATTCATCAGGCGAACAGAAAAAGATGGGCCCAGGAATACCTGAATTGGGATTTTAGGTGGAGAGACTGTCTTTTCGTTGATGAATACCGTGTCAACCCGTACAATTCCGACGGCCGATTGCTAACTTGGTGGAGATGGGGAGATTTTTACAAGAAATCTTGCGTTCCCAAGTTGCATTTGGCGGTGGAGGATGGACAGTTTGGGGGGTATTCAACATAACGGAAGGATAAAACTCGTAGCGGCAATATTACCGGCCAAGTCTACCTGAATGAATCTCTGATTCCGCAAGTTCTCCCGCATGTTCGATATTATGGCGGGGGTTTTGTTCTTGTTACACGATAATGCTCGGCCTGCAATGGCAAAATCTCAATCGTACCGAATTGCCTCCTAGATCCTCAGACATGAATCCGATGGAGCACGTCTGGAGCTGGATGAAGTTAAAGCTTTCTCGGGGAGAACGTCAGCCAAAAACTCTAGACGATCTCGAGGAGATGATTCTGGAGCTCTGGAAGTCAGTTTCTATGGAGCTAATTAATCGCTTAATTCTGAGCATGCCAAAGCGGTGTCAGGTAGTGATTCAGGCTAGAGGAGGACCAATGCCTTACTAAATAAAAATAATTAACTATTGTATTAGCTTTTTATGTAAAGATGCATAATAAAGTCTAAAAAAATGGGGAAAAAATGTTTTTCTATACTGAACGCCTCTGGATATCAAAATCAAACTCATCACAATTATTCATAACACTTTTTAAATTTTAACGCTTAACAAAACTCAAAAATTTCAGATAAAATCGATTTTTTTTATTTTAATTTCATAAACCCCCTTTTGCACGCCGCTGGTGTTGACCATTTTCTATACAAGTCATTCCTTGATGCAATTTAGACGGAATCTGTTATTGTTCAATTAAAGAATCGCTAATTTCAAGAGGAAAACTAAATTCCATAAAATGGCCATATTTCCATAGTAACGCAGTGTATCGAAAAAATGGCAAAGACGTCCCGAGGTATTGACCCAGTGATTCACCCAGCATCAGAAAGAACTTTATCGGATCCCCCATCTTTCTCATATTCTTCGCCAAAAAATCGAAATTTTTCGCCGTCTTACATTCACACCCTGTATAAGGAGAAGGATTTAAAAAAAAAAATGTACGACGACACTGACGCATAGACCAAAGATGGCGCTTTGTTACAGTGGCTCACAATCCAAGATCGGCAAAAAAATGTAGAAGTTATAGCAAGTCAAAATTAGGCAATTTTTCGGGTGTCCCACTTCATCTGCTGCTTAGTTTAATTGCCTGTTTGACTGTAAGGATCTGATCCGAGAGGGAAATAATTTAAACTGAACTACTCTGATTAAAGTGTCTAGCGCATTCTGCAGTACTTGCACAGTTAGAGTATTTTTGATTGATGTAAATTTAAAAGTATTGTTTTCACATCTTAATACAGAGTGTATTAGGTACAAATATCTTAGCATGAGATAATATGACCCATTTCAAGCTAAAACTGTCTTGTTAACCATGGGTCAATTGTTATTATTTTCGGAGTTATCGCAGAATTTAAATTTAGAAAAATTGTAACAACGTGACAACGTTGCACAGATATTATCCCTGCCAGGATATATAATGTAAATAAAACATAAAACTGGTAAATTTAAAAGGTTTTTTTTTTTTGCAAGGAGTTTATCTATTTTTATTTCCATCTGTTTACGTTTAGGTTTGTTATTGGCTATCAAATAATTTAATAATTGGCATTTTTATCACTTTTCTAGTAAAAATAGAAAATGTGCCGTTTTAATAAGTTGTGAACTGCACTCAATGACATTTTTGCACTAGACATTCAAGAGAAAAATCAAATAATACTCAGCTACTTGCCAAATCCTTATTATGCAAATATTTTTGTTAAAATGTTCGCAAAGCACTAAAATCAACACGCAGATTTTGGACACTCACACTTCCTGTATCATGCAATCTTTGTAACACGGGCACAATGTTCTTTCATCAGGTGGGTGCTTTTCTTTTGGGGAAATCTTGCCCTAGTTTCCCTGTAAATGCTGGCGGCTAAATGAGCCTTTCGATTCTACCTAAACAAGTAACTACATATTCGACGTTTGTGAACATATTTTATTTTAAAAAAAGAATGAATTTGAATTACGCGCGTTTTCCAACTAGACAAGATAAATCAAGAATTTATTTAGTTCAACCAAAGTTCAACATTCAACCACCTATTCTTTATTGTGCTATGTTGCCAGATGTTTAGACACCGATTTACAAGTGAAATTTGTACGTTGTTTTTTCAATTTTTTGTTATTGTTGTTGACTAAAAATTCATAATTACTTAATAATTGCATAAACTAAATTTTTTTAAATCTCATAATGAATAAAATTTTATTTATCTTCCTTTTTTTTATTTGTCAGAAAATATCAAAACTTCAAAGGCCTTTTTCTTAAAAATGGTTGAGTTTGGACCCCATGTTGTATAAACTTTTTTTGTTTAAAATGGGCCATATTTTCACGTGTTAAAATTTTTGTAGTCAAACCTGATACACCCTGTATATACGCAGTGGCCCGCTGAACCTTAATAAGGAATGAATATTTTTTAATCAAGTCGAAATCCTGATCAAGACATGAAGCGGCACAAAAAAATTGCTTTTCACTTTTCGTTCAGGAACCTCTGAAACCTTCGTTGCTTTAGATTGAGGCCACTGATGCTCATCTTTAGATAACCATTCTGGCCCATTTTTGGTTGATATAAGTTCGCGAGCAGCAAGGCACTGCACAGCTCCAAACTCGGTATTGATTGTTTTTTCAATGATGCTAGGTTTGACTTCGACGAAATGATGTTAGTAAAATACTGATTGTTTTGGTCAGTTGGCTCTCAAATAAAGTGCTGCACCATATGCCACTTCACTTGGGTCAGCGAATCGATGCAGTTGAATGTATACCGAATTAGGACAACTGATATATCTGGGAAATAATAATTTATTTATAAGTTTTAACTGGGATAGAAATTCTGTCCAGTTTCTTTCGACTTGCTTTAATACTAGTTGATTCCAATCGTAGCCCTGCTTCTACATTCCCTGTATGAATATTTTCGCCTTTATAGTTATGGGTGCTACTAAGCTTAGCGGATCATATATCTGAAAAATAATTGCAACGATTTTTCGCTTAGTAATTTTTCTAGGTATAGAATAGTCCTTGGCTTGGTAAATAAAAACATCATTTTGTGAGTTCCATATAATGCCCAACGCCTTCGAATCCATCTTGGTTTCAGACATTATCAATGTTTCTTGTTAGTACGGTTCTTAGCGAAAAAAAACGCCATTTGATGATACAAGCATGAAAGAACATCTCACACTTCTTATGGATTTCGGTCACCGACAGATTTTGTTGAAACTTTAGTATATTATTTAAGAAGGCGAAATAAGCATTTTCTTTCATTGCATCGACCTTGTAGCGATACAGGGTGATACTGAAAAATCAGGTCAAAGTGTTTTTTTTTAATTATCTACCGGTAAAATAATGTAATTTAACTTTGATAAAATAAAAACTTATATACAATGTGTCCAAGATAAGGAGGGCCAGTATGGGGATCTCGGAAACAGTAAAAGATACGATGTGGCTCAAATTAGGAAAAAGTTGCGCAATTTTGTGCTCATTAAAATACTGCTCTGATATTTCAAAAATTCAAAGTGATACCAAAAATATCCGGGAAAACCCGAAATTCGCCCAAAACGATTTTATTTTTTCCTGATTTTATTTGAAGAGATATTTCAAAATAAATGGCACTTCATTATTGCCACTTTTCCTCCTCTACAATATGGCATTATCAAATTGGTAATCCGACGTGTCATCTTTGGGCCACCATACCATCAGATCACCATACTGGCCCTCCTTATCTTGGACACATTGTATAGGTACTCCATAAAAATGATACTTTAATTTCTAGCATGTACAGGGTGGTCCAATTTGGATACTATTAATAGGAAAAGCTTCATAACTTTTTTATTCATGGAAATAATTGGTTCCGTAAGAACTTTCTAGAAGTACTTTTTCAAGCAGAATCCAGTGATATTCTCAGTGTTTTTCTCTTTGGCCCCGATTTCGAGATATCGGGTCCGATTTTTTTTTTTGATAGGACACCTTATATATAAGTTACTTATTGGATAGCTCTGCTTTGGCTGATTCCAATGATACTGCATCAAATCTTTAAAGACACCCTGGCGCAAATATAAAATCGGATCACAATCCGCTTGTAGCGAACATCCAGTTGACACTAAAAAGAAAACGAACAACTCGAGATTGGATCTGATAATGCTAAACAACTTACCAACTCTGGCCGAAGTTAGAAACGAATTAGATAATAAACTGAACGTAATAAACAGGGCAGAGAATCAAGAAGTGGAGACTGTATGAACCGGTATCAGGAAAGTTTTTGTTAACGTCGGCTTGGAATTTCCATCAACACTAGGGTCAGGAAAAAAGCTTGGATGACTGATAAATTCCTTGACTTGATGGAAGAAAGATCACTGCAGAAAGACCCAGCCAGCATATCGTCAGTTGAATCGTGAAATGAAAAACATAGTCAGGGTAGCTAAAGAAAATTGGCTAAGTGAACGGTATGAGGAAATCGATTATTATTATCGAAATATGACTTCAATATGCATACGAAAATTAGAGGAGCTGCTGATGTATACAAACCCCGACAGACCGGCGTTCTGTTGGACAGTCAAGGTAAGATAATTTTTGATGTCAACGACAAAGTGAAACAGTGGAGTAGCTACATCAAAAGCCTGTTTCAGGACGAGAGATCAGACATTCCTGAAGAGTATTCACGAGAACAACAAGATATATCTGCTAAGGAAGAAGTCCAAAATGCCATTGAGTTATGCAAAAACGGGAAAGCGACAGGCCCAGACGGTGTCTACTCAGAACTTATTAAAATCCAGCAATGAAGAATCACTACACGCAATGGTGGGCATCATTCCCTCTGACTGGCTTAATCCAATTTTTGTAACGCTTCCGTAAAAAAAGCTCTGCTTAAAGATGTAGCGATTATCGCCTTGTTAGCTTGATGATTTTTCTTAAGATCATCCATAAAAGAATATACACAAAGTGCGAGTCCTTCACGGGCAGATTCCAATTTAGTTTTCGTAACGGTTTTGGTACAAGAGAGGCCCTGTTTAGCATCCAAGTACTGGATCAAAGATCTAGAGATATTTCTATTCCTGTATACGCATGCTTTATAGACTATGAAAAAGCATTTGACTGGGTACAACATACGAAGCTTATAAAAAATCTCAAGAATGTCGGCCTAGATGATAGAGAACTCAAGATCATTGCAAATCTCTATTGAAATCAGACTGCACAAATCAAGATAGACCAACAAATGTCTGATGAAGTACGGATGAAAAGAGGTCTCCGGCAGGGTTGCATCCTCTCACCATTACTTTTTAATATTCATTCGAACAAAGTATTTGGAAAAGCATTAGAAAACTGCACTGAGGAAATTTCTATCGACGGCGTGAACATGAACAATCTTCGGTATGCCGACGATACGGTTTTAATCGCTGATTTTCTGGAAGGTTTTCAAGTATTACTTAATCATTTGGTTACTGAAAGTGGAGAATTTAGATCAAAACTGAACACCAAAAAAACTAAATGGATGGTGATTAGTAAGAACAAGGTTAAAGCAGGTATTCTTAAGGTACAGAACCGACAGATCGATCAGGTCCAATCATACATAAACCTAGGATCTCAGGTTAATGAAGACTGAGATGACATGCAGGAGGTTCGCGCCAGGATTGAACAAGCCTAAGCATAATTTGTAAAAATGAAGTCCGTGTTGTGTAGTCAGGTCTCTCCGCACTCCGTTCGCACTTCAGTTCTACGTTAATACGTCTTCAGTATTCTCTATTACGGGATTGCGGCATGGACTCTGACAGACGCCATGTGTAAAAAGCTAGAGGCTTCTGATAGGTGGACATATGGACGAATGTCAAAAATATCTTGGACAGACATAGTGCACAATGAAGATGTGCTAACGAGAATGTCACAGAACCTGCTTCTCAAGGTCATAATTGAGGGAGAAATCGAAGGCAGACGTAAACGTGTCGAACTTTATATCATTTATATCATTGAAATCAGAAGCAGGGCTATCCAATGAGTTATTAGAATATAGGGTTTTCTATTTAGTAAAATCGGACTTTGGTCAATATCTCGGAATACTGACAGAATACCAGAAAACTGAGAATGTCATCGAAAAAGGGCTTCTAGAAAATTTTTACGGAAATCAATTATATTCATAAGTAAAAAAAAATTGAAGCTTTTCCTTTTAAAAGTGTGCAAATTGGACCACCCTGTACACGCTAGAGATTGAAATAATATTACTTTTGGAATATGTAGTGTTCTATTTTAAAAAAATGCTCGATTTCATCAACCAAAGTTAAATTACCTGCAATATTCTACAGTAGATACCTAATAGAAAAAAAAAATTTGACCCAATTTTTTAGTATCACCCTGTATCGCTACCGGGTCGGTGCAATGAAAGAAAATGCTTATTTCGACTTCTTAAATAATATACTGAAGTTTCAACAAAATCTGTCGGTGACCGAAATCCATAAGAAGTGTGAGATGTTCTTTGGCACAGTTGCTAATTAGACCATTTCAATCGATTTGAGTCGAGGACCCATCGACTTTTCTCATTGGTACTAAAAAAACCGCCTTTTTTTCAAAATGGCGGTCAATTTTTCAATTTTAATTTTTATTCTGGGTAGATAAGCATGATTATACTCTAGTCTATATATTTCGGGGATGCAGAATAATAAAAAAAATAGTTTCAGACCGCTGTGACCTTTCGATGGCCTGAAAAAAGTCAATTAAGGTCAAAAAATAAAATTTTTGAAAATAGCTGCTAAAGTTTTAAAGTTAAAGTTTGTCTTAGCAATGCAGGCATGATTATAGTCTATTTTATATAATTTGAGGAAGAGCATTTCAAAAAATATACATAAAGTGCTGGTACTTTTGCTCTTATTGGACAGCCGTTAAAAATAATCAGTGGTTTGAATGTGCTCTAACCACATCATACTTATAGACCTTCGCTCATGCAAAACGTTAACAACGTATCAAATTCGTCGCATTTGCCCCCCCACCCCCTAGAAATAGTCATTTGAACAAGAAAGCAGTGGAAGAGAGTTCGTATTCGTATTGAATATTGGCTGATATTTTCATTACATTTGTAGTATTTTCCCCATACTATTTTTGTAATGAAATCAATCATTTATATTGTTTTAATAAAGACATTTATTTTACGTCAGGTATCCTCTATCCTAAATAATGGTTCGGTTCGGCATCATTTATTTTATTGACTAGACCTTTTCCAACAAGAAGGATGTGAATTGTAAATTGTTGGTATTAAATTGTAGCAAAAAATACTGTTTGTAGTTATGTTAAATAAAATAAACATTGTCCACCATATAATACCCGCTTACGACATTCTCCAACACAACAAAAAATTAAAGAAAATTTTCGAACAATTTCGCACGTATAATTTAAAATTAAGTCTAAAAAAATGCCACTTTTTACGAAAAGAAATAAATTTTCTAGGACATTCGGTATCAGAAAAAGGTTTGCACCCCGACCCTTCAAAAATTGACTGTATTAAGAATTCACCAACACCCACAAATCAGAAAGAAGTTAAAAGTTTTTTGGCTTTCGCATCTTATTATAGACGATTTTTACCCAATTTCGCAAAGACCGCGCAACCTTTAACAAATTTATTGAAAAAAGAAGTTAAGTTCTTGTGGACAGATATTTGCGAAAATGCCTTTCAAAAAATAAAAGACCTGGTAACTTCTCCTCCAATTTTAAAATTTGCAGATTTTAATAAACCATTTATTATCACTACCGATGCAGGCAATAAAGCAATAGGGGCAGTATTGTCGCAAGGAGAAATAGGCAAAGATCTACCTGTTAGTTTTGCTAGTAGAATATTAAATTCAGCAGAAACAAATTATAGCGTCACGGAAAAAGAAATGTTGGCTATTTATTGGGCAGTAAACCATTTTAGACCTTACGTTTTTCAAACCAAATTTTTAATTTGCACTGACCACAAACCAATTGCACAAGCTCTTAGAATAAAAAGCCCCGGTTCGAGATTAGACCGCTTAAGATTACAACTAGAAGAATACGATTACACTATCATTTACAAACCAGTAAAAATAACACAAACGCAGACTATTTGAGCAGAATTTATACTATAGTTTACAATAACGATTTTTCAGAAGATACAGAGCAACCATTCCGAACGTTTACTAGCAACAATTCAATATCACACTACAATTATTTGACAAACCCATATAACACAGTCACATCCTTAGTACTCAATACAACAAAAGAGCATGAAGTAAGCAGTTTTTTAGAATTTCAGCAATACATGAAAACACACATTATTACGAACAGAAACATCGAAGAGAGCGACGAATTCTTTTTCCGACCTCTCGGAAAATTATACACCCGTCATACTATTACCAAAAGAATTCGATATTCAAGAAAACACCATTTTAAATACCCTAGATAAAACATTCAATATTTTGTATAACATTGAGAACCAACAACCAGACATTGCCGAACTTTTAAAAATAAAAGCAGGAAACAGGTTCCTATTTGGCTTAATTTGCCAGGAGTTTCCCACTGACGGAATAGATTTCGAACCAATGACTATTGAATAAATTAAAGACATGTTGCATCAAAAACAATATTAACAATTTAGTTTTACTCCGTTATAGCAAGACCAATAGGGTTAAATGGGAAACTATAAGAACCATATTGAGATTCATATTTAAAAACACCAGTATTCTTATAAAAATTATTAAGTCTTACGTTAAGGAAGAGTCTTTATCTGAATCTGAAAAACTAAAAATTATTAAAGAATATCACGATACACCATTGGGACATCAAGGAGTGACTAGGACTTATAAAAGAATAAAGATGGTATATACATGGAAACACATGAAAACTGATATAAAAAACTATATAAAAAAATGCACTAGTTGTCAGAAAAACAAGTTAAGTATAAAAAGTAAAGCTCCTTTAGAATTAACAAGCACCGCGGAAAAACCTTTTGAAAAATGTTATTTAGACATCGTCGGACCTTTGACTCCCACTAACGATAATAATAAATACCTACTTACCTTCCAAGACGACCTGACTAAATATTCTTTAGCTTGCCCAATTCCCGATCAAGAAAGCGAAACGGTAGCAAAATCATTTGTCGAAAACATAATCTGTAAATATGGCATAATGAATTCTATTGTAACTGACCAGGGTACAAACTTCATGAGCTGCTTATTTAAAGATGTTTGTAAGCTATTAAAAATTAAGAAAATTGCAACTACTGCCTATCATCCGGAAGCAAACGGACAATTAGAAAGATCACACAGAACATTAGCAGAGTATCTTAGACATTTCATTAATGAAAACCAACAAAATTGGGATACATTTGTACCTTATGCTATATTTACATATAATACCACCCCTCACAGTACAACAAACTACACACCGCACGAGCTTATTTTCGGTTTCAAAGCAGAATTACCTTTTACTATTAGTAGAACACCAACAATTAAATATACATACGACGATTTCATAGCAGATAACAGATATAAATTGCAATATTCCCACCAAAAAGCAAAAGAAAATATACAAAAATCTAAGCAAAATAATAAAAAACTTTTCGATACAAAATCCAAGTTAGAAATTTTTAATGTAGGAGATAAGATATTGTTGAATAATAAAGCAGTGAGAAAAGGAAGGAGTAAAAAACTAGAAGCTCTGTGGGTAGGACCATACGTAATCACTGAACGAAACTCACGGGTGAATTACACTATAAAAAAAAATCGTAAATCAGTAAAAGTACATGTAAATAGAATAAAGAATTTTTACGACTAGAATTATTATACGCTAAAATAGCTTAGTACAATTATTTTTCGTTGTTTCAGATTAATTTCATTAACCATCATAATATGGACAGTCGGAGCTCAGAAAATAGAAAATTATTACAATTTAACCTATTTCGCTCATTCACCAGGAATCCATTTCGAACGTATAGGCGAAGTGAGAACTTTTACAAGTTTTTGGAAATTAATAACAACAGTTGACCTCGATCTTTTTGAAACCAAACTAAAATTACTAAACAACGAATATAGTAAAACGTTAGGGCTGTGCAATGATTCTTTGAACCGGCAAGTATTATACCAAAGATCAATATGCGACATTTTTAAGAAAACAGGATCCATAAGCTTGAGCAAATTGGAAAAAGAATTAATCCAAGTAAAACAGCTGATAGGACACAAAGTAAGAGTTAAAAGGGGATGGTTTGACATTATTGGAAAAGGAATGAAGATCGTATTCGGGACATTGAGTCAAGATGATGCCGATTTTTATTCAGAAAAAATAAAAAAAATCGATAAAAATGAAAACACCATAGAAGATTTAATCAGATCGCAGTCGCAAATAATCCGTTCCACCATAAATAATTTTAATAATACTATAGGAACGTTAGATTATAACGAAAAACTTTTGGCGGAAAATTTCAACAAAATCGAAAATCATTTAAATAAATCAGCAGCAGAAATAAATCACATAGAATTAAAATCAAATTTCGAAGAGCATTCAGTTTTATTCACGATGATTCTTCAACAATTTCAGTTAGAAATAATAACGCTAACAAACTCTGTCTTAGAAGCAAAAAAGGGGCATTTACACCCTGCGGTTCTAGCCCCAGAGACCCTAATTAGAGAATTATCTTCGTCCAGCGATAAATTACCCAGAGGATTGAGTTATCCAATTCCTTTAGAAATTGATTATATACATAAAATTTACAATCTCCTAAACCTCCAAGTGTACTTCCAAGATAGTGAATTAATATTTATAGTAAACATCCCTTTATTGCAAAGCTACCTGTTCCATGTATTTAAGTTAAACCCATTTCCAACAAAAACCTCGGAGTATAACAAATACATCTTAATTAAACCATCTTCCAAATTTCTGCTAGTCGATGAAAATAAACAACAATACATGCAAATTAGCGAGAACGATTTCGACAAATGCAAAAAACTCGATTCCGCAAAGTTCATTTGCGAACAAAAACAACCAATCTGGCTCTCACACATTCATCCAAATTGCGAAGTCTCTTTATATCAATCACCAAATTCAATTCCCGAAACTTGCGACAAAAGAATAATTCATTTAGATCAAATCTTATTTGTTCAATTATTGCAAAAAAATTCTTGGTTATTTATAACTCCCAAAAAGGAAATCCTAAGCCTTAGTTGTAAAAACTCGAATGTACCTATTGATATAATGTTGGAAGACGCAGGTAAAATTATAATTAGTGGAGACTGTAAAGGTTTTAGCGGTTCTGCTATGCTTTCTACCGAAGATAATGTGGCACTATTAGTCACTAATAGCGACTTCATACCAGCTATAGATTTAGGAATGGAACTGTGCGACAACAATTCCGTAACCCTAAATCTCACGTACTTCGCACTTAATCACAAGTACCAACACCTGACGTCGCACATAGACGATTTAAATGTTGCAAGCCATAAGCTCAAAGACATAGAGCAAGTAGCAGCAGAGTTACAGGAACAAAGCCGATCCGCACTCCTGCATAAATCGGCCTCATGGATAGCCTATGTACTCGCCGTACTCTTTGCGTTGTATGTCGGCTACAAAATCTTCAACAGATGCAAAAAATCCGCAAACTGTCCATTTTCAATTTGCATAAAAGTAAACCAAGAAGTAGTCGCCACACCACCACAATTGACATATCACGGAACAGTGTCAAACGAACAGCCGAGCGAACAACAGGAACAAATACCCCTCTTCGATGTCACTCATGAGCAACACATTCCTGAGACAGCAGACGACACCAGAAACCACAGCTACAATCTTAAAAGCGTAAGAAAATGTGGCAAACAAAAATAAAATCATAATGCAGAATATTTTATTTTCATTGCAATTGTCCTTTTTTTTCTTTATATATAATGATTAGTTAGGTACCTATTAAATAAATAAAATTTGTTCCAGCTAGTTTAGTTCATAATAATTATTAAGCCAAGATTGTAAAGGTTTTATAATATACAGGGTGTATATTTTAAGTGATACCACTACTGCTATATCCGAAACGGTAAGAGCTACAAGGTCGGTAAAATTAGAAAAAAGTTGCCTTTTTTGATGCCCATTCAAGACTTGTTTACAGTGTTGCCCAATTCCTTTTAGTTCATGAAATACAGGGTAATTTCTAAAAAACACCCAAAACGATTTCATCAATTATTTCGAAAACTATTGATATTCGAGACAAAATTTAAATTTGAAAGTTTTATAATTTTTTTTTGCTCTACAACATGGCATCTCTAAATTTTTAATCTGACGTTTTGTGATTGAGCTACCATCATCAACTTCATTTTTTTAAATACGGACCTGGATTTTTTATATCATTTTTAGAAAGGGAATTAAGGGCACTTTCTAAAAATGTCATAAAAAATCCAGGTCTGTATTTAAAAAAATGAAGTTGATGATGGTACTTCGATTACGAAACGTCGAATTCAAAATTTGAAGATGCTATGTTGTGGACGGAAAAAAATTATAAAACTTTTAAATTTGAATTGTGTCTCGAATATCAATAGTTTTCGAAATAATTGATGAAATAATTTCGCTCGTTTTTTGGAAATCGCCCTGTATTTCATAAACTAAAAAGAATCTGGCAACACTGTAAACAATTCTGGAATGGGCAGCAAAAAGGGCAACTTTTCTCTTATTTAACCGACCTTGCAGCTCTTACCGTTTCGGATATAGCAATGGTGGTATCACTTAAAATATAAACCCTGTATACAGGGTGACTGGTAAGTGGACGTATTCCTTTGAGGAGATGACATTAGAGCCTATTTGCTACCGATTAAACACTATTTACCTCTATACCATTCTTAACGGTTTTCGCGATATTTTCATTTTTCTAATTTTTATAAAATTCACTACCTTATGAGGCAAATATTTAAAATTAACGAAAATAACAAGGACCTCTCTGAAAGTCGTGTTTTAAATTTTAAGCTGACACACTGACAAAAATATCAGCATTGAAAATTATCGAAACACTAATGTTAACTATTGAGTTATTGCGGTTTAAACTTAACTTTTCTTGTTAAGTTTCTAACTAATGACTTATTTAACCCTAAAAATATCGAAAATTTCATAGTACTTCAAACGTACAAATAATTGGCAAAAGTACTCCATTTTATTGTCTCCAAGATAAGGTACATTATTTCAGAATTAGCTTTTTGCTTTATTGTTAAATAAATTATTTTTATTTTAAGGAGAGACGATATAATTTTCAACAGAATTCTAATTTATACCTGTTTTGGATATCAAGTGTTGCAATAAAAATTTTATCAATTTTTTTACTAGCTAATAGTAATAGTTATTAGTAAAGAAGAAGTAATTACTATTTTCTGCTTGAAAATTTTGAAATTTGCATAATAAATTACTGGCACTTTATTGCCAAGCATTCTTGAATGCACTCTCTTCCAAATAAAGTCTGTTTCTTTTTTGAAGATAATTCCCAAGTCAAAAATTCACTACCAATGTTGGCAACACAAGCTCTTTCTAGATAAAAAATTTGAAAGCATTGACAATTTTACATTGTATCGCCAACATAATGTAAGTGTGACTTTTATCTTTGAAAAAAAAACAATATTTACCATTTGAAAAAATGTATTTCCTACCTTATAATAAAAAAAAAACAACATTCTCCTAATAAAAAAAAAACAACATTCTCAAAATTAAATGAAAAAACTTTTCCAACAAGTGATGTAATTAATTTTCAAAATGACTACCCCCATTCCTTATGCAATCACGAGCCCGTCTTCTTACTTCTGTCCTGGTTACTCGATTTGAAAAGTTCTGTCGCAATATCGCAACCCCATTCTGTATCCTTTCAATCAGTTCTTCGCGCGTATTTACCTCCGTGGCATATACGATTTCTTTCAGGTG
The DNA here is from genome assembly GCA_917834065.1 of Ceutorhynchus assimilis. Taxonomy (NCBI): domain Eukaryota; kingdom Metazoa; phylum Arthropoda; class Insecta; order Coleoptera; family Curculionidae; genus Ceutorhynchus; species Ceutorhynchus assimilis. Next base: position 10,569,579 of record OU892279.1, read on the forward strand.
CCCCCATACATAAAAATCTAATGGAGTTAAATCAGGGCTCCTAGCAGGCCATGGAATGGGTCCACCCCTTCCAATCCATCTATTCGGAAACCTTTGCTCTAAGAGTTCCCGTATTGTAAGACGATAATGTGCAGGACATCCGTCATGCTGGAAGATCATCTCTTGCCTGTTCGCTAGAGGGACATTTTCTAGTAGCTCATACAAGTTGTTACGTAAAAATTCTTCATAATTTTCACCGTTAAGGTTATCCGGTAAAAAATGAGGTCCAATTAAATTATTGGCGATAACTCCCATCCATACATTGACACTAAATTTTCTTTGGAAACTAACTTGCTTCTTCTGATGCGGATTATCTTCGGCCCAGTAGTGCAAATTATGAAAATTTGTTATTCCTTCTCTGCTAAATTTTGATTCATCGGTCCATAAAATTCTTGTTAAAAATGAAGCATCCTCAATATCCGCATGGAGAATAAATCTGCAGAATTGAACTCTGCGCGCCGGATCACCCTCGTCTAGTCCTTGCACAGGAGTGTGATGAAATGGGTGAAGACCATTTTGATGAATCACTGACCAGACCTTCCATTGTGAAACACCCAGCTGTCGGGAAATTTTTCTGGTGCTTGTTGTTGGACCTTCTTCAAGTAGTCTCAAAATTTCACCATCAATGTTAACGTCTGCAGGAGGAGCTCCTACGCGTTCTACTCGTTGAAGGCTGCCAGATTCTGAAATGCGACGGTAAGTTGCACCAAACACACTAACATGTGGAATGCGCCTATTTGGGAAGCGACGTACATATTCTCTTTGAGCTTCAGCTGCATTTCCATTGGAAAAACCATAAATAAATAAAATGTCCGCATATTCAGCATAGCTAAACGTTGCCATTTTAGATAGAAGTTAACAGCGAAAGACTATCATCAGAACTATTTAAATCAAAACTTTGGACGAAAAACTGAAACTAAATTTTGTTATTGTTTATTATTATTAATTCAAAAAATGGAAAAATGCGTATGGTATACCTGTTGATAAATATCAACATGATTGGCGAGTATCACACCAAATTGCAATAAGAAAAGACTGGAAAATAATGTTGCTTACTTAGTCTGAACTTACAATTCTTCTAAATGCGAGAATAAAACCGTTACTCCTACAAATGAAAATTATGAAATCAACAATAAAACAACCTTATTTTAAAGACAATAAAATAGAGAATTTTTAACAATCATTTGTACGTTTGGTGGACTAAAGTGCGTTTTTTTTTTTAAAGATAAAAGTCAAACTGACATTATGTTGGCAATACAATGTAAAATTGTCAATGCTTTCAAATTTTTCATGTAGAAAAGGCTTGTGTTGCCAACATAGTTACTAAATTTTTGACTTGGGGAATTATCTTTTAAAAAAAAACACACTTTATGAAGTTTTCGAAATTTTTCAGCATAAAGAAACCATTAATTCGCAGAATTCAGTTCTGCAGATTTATTCTGAATTCGGATGTTGAGGATGCTACAATATTAGAGAAGGAATAACAAATTTTGATTTTTTACCTGATAACCTTAACGGTGAAAATTATGAAGAATTTTCACGTAACAACTTGTATGAGCTACTACAAGATGTCCCTTTAGCGAACAGGCAAACAGATGATCTTCCAGCTTGACGGATGTCCTGCACACTATCGTCTAACAATAAGGGCACTCTTAGACCAAAGGATTCCGAATAGATGGATTGGAAGAGGTGGACCCATACCATGGCCTGTTAGGAGCCCTGATTTAACTCCTGTTGCGATATTGCGACAGAACTTTTCAAATCGAGTAACCAGGACAGAAATACGAAGACGGGCTCGTAATTGCATAAGGAATGGGGTTAGTCATTTTGAAAATTAATGAGTTATTGATTAAATTGTATCAAAAAGTTTTTCCATTTCATTTTGAGAATGTTGTTTTTTTTATTATGATAGGAAATACATTTTTTCAAATGGTAATTATTGTTTTATTATGGAACGAAAAAATTAGGTGCCAATTGTGAACTATTTGAAAGAGAATGCATTCAACAATGCTTGGCCATAGAGTGCCAGTAATTTATTATGAAAATTTCAAAATTTTCAAGCAGAAAATAATAATTACTTCTTTACTAAAAACTATTACTATTAGCTACTAAAAAATTTGATAAAATTTTTATTGCAACACTTGATATCCAAAACAGGTATAAATTAGAATTCTGTTGAAAATTATATCGTCTCTCCTTAAAATAAAAATAATTTATTTAACAAGAAAGCAAAAAGCTAATTCTGAAATAATGTACCTTATCTTGGAGACAATAAAATGGAGTACTTTTGCCAATTATTTGTACGTTTGAAGTACTATGAAATTTTCGATATTTTTAGGGTTAAATAAGTCATTAGTTAGAAACTTAACAAGAAAAGTTAAGTTTAAACCGCAATAACTCAATAGTTAACATTAGTGTTTCGATAATTTTCAATGCTGATATTTTTGTCAGTGTGTCAGCTTAAAATTTAAAACACGACTTTCAGAAAGGTCCTTATTATTTTCGTTAATTTTAAATATTTGCCTCATAAGGTAGTGAATTTTATAAAAATTAGAAAAATGAAAATATCGCGAAAACCGTTAAGAATGGTATAGAGGTAAATAGTGTTTAATCGGTAGCAAATAGGCTCTAATGTCATCTCCTCAAAGGAATACGTCCACTTACCAGTCACCCTGTATATATATATATATATATAAATAGTGTAGGTATTCGTGACTGGCAACTTATAAATGGAAGATATTTTCTGGGGTATCAGTCTGGGTCTAAATAAAAGTCTTAAAACTTTTTAGCTACGCCGAGCTTTCGAAAATTTTTTATTTTCTTCTTCAGGGCTATATAAAAAGAATAATATTTATACAAATAAATATTAAAAGGAAGGCTTACTTACTGCTATGTGTTTTAAATTGAAAAAATATCATTTACAAGAAAATTTGGCATACTTTTTAAATAAATTGTTACAATCTGACTTTTTTAGTATTACTTTCAGGTATGAGTATGATCTGAAATTTACAAATAACAATGGTTCAAGAAATGGTGGAAATGTTTTTCTAAGAAAATTTCAACATTATTCCAAAGAAAAGTTGGTTTATGTTTTGATAAATTTATAAAAGTGATATATTTTGACTATAAGTGAAGTTATTATTATTTATAGGTTTCATTGTTAGGATATTTGAATAGATAATGCTTAAATCATCTATGTCTGATCTTTTATTCATAGAATTGTTATTTAAAAAGATTTCAACCATCTCCAAAAACAATCTTTTATTATAATTTTGTTCCCTATGTAATATTTTGGTTTCATTATAATTAAAACTATGATCTAATTCATTGAAATGTGTAGATAATATAGAAGTATTTTTTCCTAATCTACAATCACTTTTGTGAGAAGTGATTCTATCTTTTAAAACTCTGGATGTTTGACCTATATAACAATTTTCACATTGGTTACAAGGAATACTATATACAACATTCGAAGATTTTAGATTTTCCTCTTTGTCTTTAATTTTTGTAAATAATTTTCCGATTGTTTTAGTTTGTTTATTTGCGATTTTTATTGATGGTGTATTTTTAAATAACTTGGTGATTTTATTAGAAATTTCTTTTATAAAAGGAATAGAAAAATAATAAGTTTGTAAATTAGTAGGTAAAGGAGTTCTATCTTCGGTGTTATTATTATTTTCTGTATCTGTATGTTCCAAAGGATTAATAGAAATTGTGTTAAAAATCAATTTTTTTAAGAATTTGGGTGGGTAAGAGTTATTTATTAATATATTGTAAAGTTTTTTGAAATTATTGTTTTTTAGTGATGGATGTGAAATTTTCTCAATCCTTGTTTTTAATCCTATAATTAGGTTAATTTTGAATTTTAGTGGTATGATATGAATGGAAATTCATGTATCTTCCAGAACTAGTTGGTTTGAAGTACCAATCTAATATTATTTTATTATCATGATTTCTAATTACTTTCGTATCTAGGAAAGGTAAACTTTTGTTTTCTTCCTTTTCTAAAGTGAATTGTATATGTGAATTATAGCTATTGAATATTTCTAAAATTTCTTCTATATTATCATTCGGTACTGATGTTATGATGTCGTCCACGTATTTTTTTAAAAAAGGCACTTCAAAAGATAATTTAGGTAAACAAGCATCAATTAGATCATCCATTACATATTGTGAAATTATAGGTGATATAGTAGCTCCCATTGGAGTCCCTAATAGTTGTTTGTAAAAAACATTATCAAATTTACAGTAAGTTGTATCAAATATAAACTCCAATATCTTTAAAAAATTGATTTTTGTTAGAGTAGTGTTATCTTTAATTTGATCCCAATGTTTTCCTATACTAATCTCTACCAATTTATAAGGTATATTGCTGAACAAAGAGACAACATCTAAACTAATTAGGACATAATTTGTAGGTAAATATTTGTCATTTGCAAATTGTGAAAAATCGAATGAGTCTTTTATATAGTATTCATTGTTTTTATCATATGAATTAGTTAAAATATCTGTCAATAACAAAGCTAATTTGCTATTTGGGGAATTGATTGAAGAAATAATTGGTCTAAGTGATAATTGTGGTTTATGAATTTTAGGAAGACCATAAAATTTTGGAGATGATTGGTCATAGATTGTTAGTTTTTTTGTTGATTCTTCATTCAGTTGTCCATGATCTTTCATATATTTAACTAATTTATTAGCTTTCTGTTGGTAGGTTGATGTAGGATCATTTTTAAGTTGTTTGTAACAATTCTGATTTTGAAGTATACTATTAGATTTTTCTATATACATTTCTTTGGAAAGAATGACAGTTACATTTCCTTTGTCAGCTCTTGTTATTATCAACTCTTTATGATCATTGAAAAATTTTTTAGTTTTATAGAATAGAAAGTTAATATAATTTTGTTTTATAGGTCTTTGGAGAAAATTCGTTAGTATGTTAGTGAATTTTGCTCTAATAATATTTCTTCCATTATTAGGAACAATTCTAATAATATTTTCTACATCTGCAATTAAATTTTTTATAGAGACTTCTCTTTCATTAGGTGGTAAGCTGAATTTTGGACCCAACGAAAGAAATTTAAGTATTTCATCTGGTATTTCAACATCAGAAATATTCTTTATCCAATTATCTTGTGTATTAATAAATAAGTTATGTTGTTCTGTCTTTAGTTTATTAAATTTGGCGATGTTTCTTTTTTTAATAATTTTGAATTGTTTTTCAAAATATAATGTTTGTTTATTTTGAAATTCACTTATTATGTTTATAGGAAGTTTGTTTTTTAATTTGTCTTTCAAAAAAATTAAACCTTTTTCTAATTTAGTTAAAGTTGAAATTGTTAGTGATATTTCTAAATTGATTAGTTTGTTATTTAGTCTTTGATTAAACTCCATTACTTTTTGTCCTGTTTGTCCATCATTTATTTGTAAAAGCATTCCAATATTCTTAGTTCCATCTTGTATATGTTTTGGTATGATGCAATTTTGTCTGCATTCAATAAGAAATATTTTCCTGTTTTTGAAAGATGATATTTTGTTGTTCGTTTTTGCCCATTGTTTCAAAAATGAAACGGTGTCCTTTCCATATTGATGTTTTATGGTTTGGTAAAACCCCATTCCTATTTAAATAGTGTAGGTATTCGTGACTGGCAACTTATAAATGGAAGATATTTTCTGGGGTATCAGTCTGGGTCTAAATAAAAGTCTTAAAACTTTTTAGCTACGCCGAGCTTTCGAAAATTTTTATTTTCTTCTTCAGGGCTATATAAAAAGAATAATATTTATGCAAATAAATATTAAAAGGAAGGCTTACTTACTGCTATGTGTTTTAAATTGAAAAAATATCATTTACAAGAAAATTTGGCATACTTTTTAAATAAATTGTTACAATCTGACTTTTTTAGTATTACTTTCAGGTATGAGTATGATCTGAAATTTACAAATAACAATGGTTCAAGAAATGGTGGAAATGTTTTTCTAAGAAAATTTCAACATTATTCCAAAGAAAAGTTGGTTTATGTTTTGATAAATTTATAAAAGTGATATATTTTGACTATAAGTGAAGTTATTATTATTTATAGGTTTCATTGTTAGGATATTTGAATAGATAATGCTTAAATCATCTATGTCTGATCTTTTATTCATAGAATTGTTATTTAAAAAGATTTCAACCATCTCCAAAAACAATCTTTTATTATAATTTTGTTCCCTATGTAATATTTTGGTTTCATTATAATTAAAACTACCCAAGTAACAACAGCACGTGAAAATGACGTTAAATACTGGTCATCAAGTGACGAGAAATGACGAGCTAAATGACTTAATTATGACGTGAAAATGACTTCCTAATGTCTGGGACGAATGACGTCATAGTTGGTACGTCATTTTTACGTGTTATTTGACGTCAAGTTTATGAGTTATTTAACGTGATATTGGCGTATTAATAACGTTCCATTCGCGTGATATCTATTTTATAAATGACGTCATATTTACCTGATATATTTTCTATAAATCCTTGTTTTTTCAAATTTATATGACCTGTAACGAAAATGAACCAACACTATATCACTTTTGAGAAAAATATATTTAAAAAAAGACAATATAAATATTCTGTAGGCGTATTAAACATATTACTTGTAGTACTTGCTAGGTGAGGTAACAACCAGACACTTACCTGTTGGTCCATAAGTTGGCCCTTAGGTGAACAAGCAATAATAATAATGTATATTATAATATAAAATAAGGTATATTAAAACAAAAGACATATACTTACGGTTGGTGATTGTTATTAGTCTCAACACAAACACGTGAATAAAACTCACATTCATATAGAGGCGTTTCACTTGGATGCAGCAGGATGATTCTGAAGAGAAATTAAAACCGAAAAATATATCAAGAATTAATAATTCCACGCGATACTTGCGTAAAAAAGAAATGAGGGAAACTTGGAGGGAAATGAGAAAGCAAAAAGCGAGGGAAAACCAAATGAAACACGACCACGCCATGCTACAACCACAACATAACCTCAACAAACTCCCTCACAACAATCAACGTCAACAGTCACACACACAGTAGCGAATTGGAAGGGTTAGTGCGCACTGAGTGTGTTCGTGTCTTTTCTACCGACTTCTATAAGAAAGAGATAAAAAAACATTTTTCTGCACTGGTTCTACCAATAGAATTCGCTGAATAGCATATTCGTTTCCCCACGCGGCGATGCAATATTTATTGTTGTCCCTTACTAATACTAAACTAATGCTAGAATTTCGAAACAAAAAAAATACAGGAGTGAGTGTATTTGTATTTACTCTTTTCCTTTTTCCCGTTGAGTTACTCGGAGCTGCTCAAAGTCAGAAGCTTGAACGTTTTTCGTTCGGTGTTTGTTCGGTGTCACTCGATGTATAAAAGGAATACAGTAATTTCCGCATTCACCAAACCGTTGACCAAACACAAAAACAAACCAAATACGTCCCCTTTCTGGCCTTTCCACAGTTTCTACCGTTTATTTCTATACTATTTGAAAGTCAGAGATGGAACTATGAGTATGAACTATGGGAGTTTTCCATTTAATTTTTATTCAAAGATGTGTTTTCAAACGCATCAAAGTTTTGCTGTAGTAAAAATTAAAAAACAGGATGTCGAAAAAATGCGAGGGTAGGGGTATTATTCGCATTCGATTCGATCAAAATTTTCGTGAGTAGTTACAAATGCGAAAAAAAATAATGATTTGTATCATCACTTTGTCTCATATTCACTATAGAATACAGTATACACGGCACAACCCTAGGAATTCTAGGAATACATTCAAAACACATTGAAAAAAGAAAACTAATTCAAAAAAACAGGTTTACTGAACCACAAGCAAAATACGTGAATATTACATGATATATATTGACGTCAATGTGTATTACATTTATCACCAGAAAAACGCGTCAATATTACGTGATAAAAAGCACGTCATTTGAACGGCATTTATCACACGTCAATATGTCGTCAGTTTTTGGTCAGGTGACGAGTATTGACGAATTATCACCATATAAGGACGTCAATATGACGTACCCTTGCTGGCTGGGTATGATCTAATTCATTGAAATGTGTAGATAATATAGAAGTATTTTTTCCTAATCTACAATCACTTTTGTGAGAAGTGATTCTATCTTTTAAAACTCTGGATGTTTGACCTATATAACAATTTTCACATTGGTTACAAGGAATACTATATACAGCATTCGAAGATTTTAGATTTTCCTCTTTGTCTTTAATTTTTGTAAATAATTTTCCGATTGTTTTAGTTTGTTTATTTGCGATTTTTATTGATGGTGTATTTTTAAATAACTTGGTGATTTTATTAGAAATTTCTTTTATAAAAGGAATAGAAAAATAATAAGTTTGTAAATTAGTAGGTAAAGGAGTTCTATCTTCGGTGTTATTATTATTTTCTGTATCTGTATGTTCCAAAGGATTAATAGAAATTGTGTTAAAAATCAATTTTTTTAAGAATTTGGGTGGGTAAGAGTTATTTATTAATATATTGTAAAGTTTTTTGAAATTATTGTTTTTTAGTGATGGATGTGAAATTTTCTCAATCCTTGTTTTTAATCCTATAATTAGGTTAATTTTGATTTTAGTGGTATGATATGAATGGAAATTCATGTATCTTCCAGAACTAGTTGGTTTGAAGTACCAATCTAATATTATTTTATTATCATGATTTCTAATTACTTTCGTATCTAGGAAAGGTAAACTTTTGTTTTCTTCCTTTTCTAAAGTGAATTGTATATGTGAATTATAGCTATTGAATATTTCTAAAATTTCTTCTATATTATCATTCGGTACTGATGTTATGATGTCGTCCACGTATTTTTTTAAAAAAGGCACTTCAAAAGATAATTTAGGTAAACAAGCATCAATTAGATCATCCATTACATATTGTGAAATTATAGGTGATATAGTAGCTCCCATTGGAGTCCCTAATAGTTGTTTGTAAAAAACATTATCAAATTTACAGTAAGTTGTATCAAATATAAACTCCAATATCTTTAAAAAATTGATTTTTGTTAGAGTAGTGTTATCTTTAATTTGATCCCAATGTTTTCCTATACTAATCTCTACCAATTTATAAGGTATATTGCTGAACAAAGAGACAACATCTAAACTAATTAGGACATAATTTGTAGGTAAATATTTGTCATTTGCAAATTGTGAAAAATCGAATGAGTCTTTTATATAGTATTCATTGTTTTTATCATATGAATTAGTTAAAATATCTGTCAATAACAAAGCTAATTTGCTATTTGGGGAATTGATTGAAGAAATAATTGGTCTAAGTGATAATTGTGGTTTATGAATTTTAGGAAGACCAAAAAATTTTGGAGATGATTGGTCATAGATTGTTAGTTTTTTTGTTGATTCTTCATTCAGTTGTCCATGATCTTTCATATATTTAACTAATTTATTAGCTTTCTGTTGGTAGGTTGATGTAGGATCATTTTTAAGTTGTTTGTAACAATTCTGATTTTGAAGTATACTATTAGATTTTTCTATATACATTTCTTTGGAAAGAATGACAGTTACATTTCCTTTGTCAGCTCTTGTTATTATCAACTCTTTATGATCATTGAAAATTTTTTTAGTTTTATAGAATAGAAAGTTAATATAATTTTGTTTTATAGGTCTTTGGAGAAAATTCGTTAGTATGTTAGTGAATTTTGCTCTAATAATATTTCTTCCATTATTAGGAACAATTCTAATAATATTTTCTACATCTGCAATTAAATTTTTTATAGAGACTTCTCTTTCATTAGGTGGTAAGCTGAATTTTGGACCCAACGAAAGAAATTTAAGTATTTCATCTGGTATTTCAACATCAGAAATATTCTTTATCCAATTATCTTGTGTATTAATAAATAAGTTATGTTGTTCTGTCTTTAGTTTATTAAATTTGGCGATGTTTCTTTTTTTAATAATTTTGAATTGTTTTTCAAAATATAATGTTTGTTTATTTTGAAATTCACTTATTATGTTTATAGGAAGTTTGTTTTTTAATTTGTCTTTCAAAAAAATTAAACCTTTTTCTAATTTAGTTAAAGTTGAAATTGTTAGTGATATTTCTAAATTGATTAGTTTGTTATTTAGTCTTTGATTAAACTCCATTACTTTTTGTCCTGTTTATCCATCATTTATTTGTAAAAGCATTCCAATATTCTTAGTTCCATCTTGTATATGTTTTGGTATGATGCAATTTTGTCTGCATTCAATAAGAAATATTTTCCTTTTTTTGAAAGATGATATTTTGTTGTTCGTTTTTGCCCATTGTTTCAAAAATGAAACGGTGTCCTTTCCATATTGATGTTTTATGGTTTGGTAAAACCCCATTCCTATTTAAATAGTGTAGGTATTCGTGACTGGCAACTTATAAATGGAAGATATTTTCTGGGGTATCAGTCTGGGTCTAAATAAAAGTCTTAAAACTTTTTAGCTACGCCGAGCTTTCGAAAATTTTTATTTTCTTCTTCAGGGCTATATAAAAAGAATAATATTTATGCAAATAAATATTAAAAGGAAGGCTTACTTACTGCTATGTGTTTTAAATTGAAAAAATATCATTTACAAGAAAATTTGGCATACTTTTTAAATAAATTGTTACAATCTGACTTTTTTAGTATTACTTTCAGGTATGAGTATGATCTGAAATTTACAAATAACAATGGTTCAAGAAATGGTGGAAATGTTTTTCTAAGAAAATTTCAACATTATTCCAAAGAAAAGTTGGTTTATGTTTTGATAAATTTATAAAAGTGATATATTTTGACTATAAGTGAAGTTATTATTATTTATAGGTTTCATTGTTAGGATATTTGAATAGATAATGCTTAAATCATCTATGTCTGATCTTTTATTCATAGAATTGTTATTTAAAAAGATTTCAACCATCTCCAAAAACAATCTTTTATTATAATTTTGTTCCCTATGTAATATTTTGGTTTCATTATAATTAAAACTATGATCTAATTCATTGAAATGTGTAGATAATATAGAAGTATTTTTTCCTAATCTACAATCACTTTTGTGAGAAGTGATTCTATCTTTTAAAACTCTGGATGTTTGACCTATATAACAATTTTCACATTGGTTACAAGGAATACTATATACAGCATTCGAAGATTTTAGATTTTCCTCTTTGTCTTTAATTTTTGTAAATAATTTTCCGATTGTTTTAGTTTGTTTATTTGCGATTTTTATTGATGGTGTATTTTTAAATAACTTGGTGATTTTATTAGAAATTTCTTTTATAAAAGGAATAGAAAAATAATAAGTTTGTAAATTAGTAGGTAAAGGAGTTCTATCTTCGGTGTTATTAATATTTTCTGTATCTGTATGTTCCAAAGGATTAATAGAAATTGTGTTAAAAATCATTTTTTTTAAGAATTTGGGTGGGTAAGAGTTATTTATTAATATATTGTAAAGTTTTTTGAAATTATTGTTTTTTAGTGATGGATGTGAAATTTTCTCAATCCTTGTTTTTAATCCTATAATTAGGTTAATTTTGATTTTAGTGGTATGATATGAATGGAAATTCATGTATCTTCCAGAACTAGTTGGAAAAGGAAAAGCATGGAAAATCAAACCAAATATTTTATATATATATATATATATATAAGAGAGGAGGACAGTAACGGGGTACTGGTAACAACAAAGGATAAGTTAATAGATGAGATTCCCCAAAATGCTAGAGGTAGCCAAAGTAAACAGGTAAAGGGGCTACCAATGGGCGGTGCCACTTCCCCTATCTTAGCAGAAATTGTAATGAATAAATTACTTTACTTTGTCACTAATAACTCACAATTTCAATTCCCTTTTATCTATCAATATGTGGACGATCTTTTAACAGCAGTTCCTGCGGATAGGGTAGGTGAAACACTTGACCTTTTCAATTCATTTAATGAGAATTTGAGATTTACAGTTGAAGAGGAAACTGAGTTGTCTGTGCCCTTTCTTGACACTAGGGTGGTTCGGACGGGAGAAAATAGAGTTATCTTGGATTGGTACAGAAAAAAATCTAGTTCAGGTAGATACATACCATTCTCTTCTTACCATCCCTTCAAACAGAAGATTAATGCAATACTAGCTCTAAAGAACAGAATCCAAAAGATTGTACATCCTACTTTGTTGGATAAAAATCTGAGATTACTCAAAGATATCCTTATTAATAACCAATACCCACCGAACTTGATTAATAAATTACTGTTTAGCAATGTTACACTTAACCGTCTCCAACCAGTCAATGATGTTGAGGGTGAGCTTCCTGTTCCTAACAATAAATATGTGAAATTACAATTCATTGAGAACTTATCTCCAATCATTTCTAGACTTTTATCTCAACATAACATTATTGTGGCTAACTATAATCAAAAAAAACTCAGTCTCTTTTATACATCATTAAAAGACAAAACTCCTACACTCCAGAAATCTGATGTTGTATATGGTATCAAATGTGAATGTGGAAAAATATACATTGGTCAAACTTCACAAAAGTTAACAAAAAGGGTAGCTCTACATAAAAGTGATTGTAGGCATAAACCTCTGAGTACGAGTCTCAGTATACATGTGAACAACAATGACCATATGGTCCACTATAAAGATGCCTTTATATTGCATTCTGAAAAGAATTCATATAAAAGGAGGATTCTGGAGATGTGTTACATTTATAATTGTGATAACTGTCTAAATCATAAAAAAGATGTCGAGGGCCTGAGTTCAATTTACACTTATTTACTTTCTCAAAAGTTAACTAACAGCAATAAAAAGTATCCACAAGAGTACGTCAGAAAGAATTGGGGCTAGTTTACCAGTCTTTGTTTGATTGTCTTTTCCAAACAGACGAAATTTCTGGGAATGTTACTATTTTTTAATAATATTGACTAATTTGAAGCCTGCCTCTCTTACATTGCTGGTTTTGTGATTGTTAATTTGAATTTTTGAGTTGTATAATATAAAGTGAAGAGCGATATATTGTTAAATAGTATGAATATCTGTACCCCTTATCTAGGAGAATAGCTAACTATCAGTTGATATTTTTGTGTTAAGAATGACAGAGTGTAACATAACCTCAATCCTCCTTTTTGGTTTCCAGGCAGATGGAGATTGATAGACTTTGACGTTGTCATTACTTCATTTCTGTCGACTGTCAGCTTTCTCCAGCTGTTTTGTGTTTTCAATTAAACGTTTTAAGACTTATTAATTAATTTTTACTACTTTTTATTTTAATCTGTTGTAATCCCCTATTGGATAATTGTTTTTTACAAATTAATTATGTCCGTCCTTTTACCTAAATGTTGTATTCTGTTATATTGATAAGCGTTTAGTTGAAATCTAGATTGTTACATGACATCCTCAAGGTTTAAGTCTTCTGTGAAAGTGCATTATGCATTTATCTATTATACAGTGGTTATTATTGCAATAGAGCTGTCTTGAAGTTTCAAGTAAGTTTATTGGGCCTTCTGCCTCCAAGTAAAGGGTTAATCTTGTCTCTTAGTAAGGAGTTTTCATTGTTATTTTTAGCGTCCTGATGAAGTCTGCAATGGTAGACGAAAGCTTGATACTTGAATAAACAGACACTTAGTAGCACATTACATCGTTTTACTTTGGCTACCTCTAGCATTTTGGGGAATCTCATCTATTAACTTATCCTTTGTTATATATATATATATATATATATATATATATATATATATATATATATATATATATATATATATATATATATATATATATATATATATATATATACAAAAATAGTATGGGGAAAACACTACATACCTTCCCCCTATTTTAAAACATTTTTTTTTTTTTAATAAAAAATGTTTATCAGCGTGGCGATGGCTGATAGAGAAAATCTGAAGAGAAAAAAAAAAAAAAAAAAAATATATATATATATATATATATATATATATATATATATATATATATATATATATATATATATATATATATATATATTTTTTTTTTTTTTTTTCTCTTCAAATTTTCTCTATCAGCCATCGCCACGCTGATAAACATTTTTTATTAAAAAAAAAAAAATGTTTTAAAATAGGGGGAAGGTATGTAGTGTTTTCCCCATACTATTTTTGTAATGAAATCAATCATTTATATTGTTTTAATAAAGACATTTATTTTACGTCAGGTATCCTCTATCCTAAATAATGGTTCGGTTCGGCATCATTTATTTTATTGACTAGACCTTTTCCAACAAGAAGGATGTGAATTGTAAATTGTTGGTATTAAATTGTAGCAAAAAATACTGTTTGTAGTTATGTTAAATAAAATAAACATTGTCCACCATAAACACCCAAACCTTCCAAGTATCCCGAAGGACCATTCTTTGAGATATGTCGCCGACATTTTATTGAGGGTTTTTCTTAGATTAAGTAGGTAATATTTTTTTTAGTAATAGATTTTTAGAAAGGATGTTGAAGTCGATTTAGAAAAGATTGGGAGAAGAAAAAGTCACTCTGGAGCTAACTTTCAGTGAGAAGACAACTTTATTGAGAGACATTTTTTGTAAGACTTCCTCCCGAATCTCCGAAGCGTAACATTCTATAATAAAAAGTATTTTGAACAGAAGTATTGTTTCATTACGGTCGGTATTATCGTGATCGCGGTATTGTGATCATAACACATTCAACGGAATTGAATTTCACTTGACTTAGGGCCGGTATCATAAAACACTGAACCGATGGTAGAGTTCCACCCTTCGGTTGAATCCTATCAATTTGCATGTAGTCAATCCAAGGTTGAAACTCAATCATCGATTGTGTTTTATAATATCGGCCATTAGAAAATTACCTAAAGAAATGCAGTGGCAACGCCAGGGTTTTATGTGTACAAACACAGTGCAAGCAGGTTTCCGCTTACTGGTAACCAGCGCCGACTCGCGCTTATAGGCGCGGAAATGAATGCATGTTATTAAATCGGCTAGAACACAGTAAAAAGCAGGTATATACTCTACCTGCTTTGTTTGTACACTATGTTAGGAGGGGGGGCAGACTGGGCCAGAAAAATTTAGGGGGGGCATTTGTTTGTATTTGACTGCTTTTCTTCTTTGGAATAAAAAATGGGAAGTACCTGTCGATACTATTATGTTTGAGGTAATCCCAGGAAACCGAAAGCAGCATCGCAGTTGCCTGTGCCCAAGAACACTCAACCTAATAGGACTGCTTCTTGAGCTGAAAATGTCTGCCATTTCAGCCGAACACCTCAACACTTGGCGTAAAATGCATTAGCCGAGTTTAAAACAGTCACAGGTCACAGTAATCGTTATAATCTTGTTAAATTCACCTTTTCTACATTTAAAATTGACGAAAAAACAAGCACAACCTGAATCGCAAGCATCCCATCGAGGCCTGGGGGTGACGTCATCATTATAAGCTGTTATGCTGCCAATTAGTGATAACGTCACTCGCAGGCCCTGCCGACTCGAGAATTGACGAACGTACGCCTTATGAGGATGAGAATTCCTGTTAGTTTACGATTCTTGGCCTGTGCTCACCGAATACCGAATTAAGCGACAGAGGTTGCTGATGTTACATTGCATTGTTGCCGACATGAGAGCAAGTTTCCAGGGGGGCCGGCTAAATTTCAGTGGTGGCCCCGGCCCCCTCTGGCCCCCCTGGCGTCGCTACTGAACAAATGATGCGGACAGTGAATTTGTTGCGGAAGAAAATACCATCATTTTTAACTAAATATCGATATCAACTAAGTACCTTAACACGTTCACTACCGAGCGTTAAAGGGCTGTCATTTGTTATGGACCAAGTATAATATCTTTAAAAGTATTATGAATATTTGAACGATTTTTAGAAAGATAGGATCAATTGGTGTTAGAGTAGAAATCAAACGAGAAGAAGCCACACGCGTTATCGTTTGTCTCACTTTAAATGGGAGGGACCCAGAGAAAAGAAAATCTGCTTTATTTGTCAGCGCTAATGACAGTGGCTTCTTCTCCTTTGATTTTTACTCTACTAAATAAAATTCCGCCATTTTGTTTTGAGGCCATTAAATTGGTCACTGGTCTGTGAGTGGTGCTTGACATTAGAATAGATCAACGGCCATTTTAATGGCCTTGAACATAATATAGGAAAATACATCTGATTCAATGAAATATATTACAGAAAAGTATCAGTCTTAGTAACCCATATTTTACTTATCAGTATGTGAGTTTGGGCACCTAATTTAGCAGGAATGCCGCCAGCTGATTTATTGTTCTGTAATTGTCTGATTGTCTTTTCAACCTCCTCTAATCTAGGAACCCTGTTTTATTGGTTTCTGTGGAATTCCGTTGAAAAATTAACATCTGTAAATTGTGATTCTCTGTTGAATAGTTCCTGAAAGTGTTCCTTTCAACGAGAATTATTAAAGAAACTGTCTTTAAGCAGTCTTGTGCCATCTTTGGATCGTACGGGATTGAGTCCTCTACCTTGGAGTTGGTAGTCCGATGAAAGTATCAAAGGAAACGCACTATAATACACCTGGCATGTAGCACAAAATACAGCAACGCTAAAAAACCAGAGGCCACTATAGTGGCTTTGCGTGGACCAGAAACATTAGGAATGCACCAAAGTTCCTAATAACCGCACCATTCACGATCCGCTTCAAAATTTTAGTGAATAAAAGAGTAGGAATATATGGCCAGATTAGTGTCCGTGGTTCACAACAGGAAACCGTAATGACCACTATATAGTGGCCGGCGGTAGTGAACGTGTTAAAATGCTCAAAAAGGGGCCCCGGAACCAAAAAAATTAGCCTACGGCGGTTGCCTGCGGCGCTAATGGAAATGGTCTTATTATAATACTGCCCCCCCCTGTGAAACCTCGTAACGACGCCCATGCACAAGCAGGAGTGCAAGGGAGACTAAGGCGGTGACAGGAACACCTCATAGTATCACATCCTGTCTTACAATTGCATTTTTCCATTCCTCGCAACTCCTACGACGAACACAGAAGATAGCTCACTCCATTTTAACAAACTACTTCTAAAGCAGAGAAGTTACTTTCAAAGTAAAGAAGTTACAGTAACGCGTGATTTTCCAATAAGTAACGAAAATAAAGTTATCATTATTCAAAAGTAACTGTAAATTTTAAGTAACGAGTTATTTTTAAGCAAAAGTAACTGTAAAGTAACGCGTTACTTTTTTCAAGTAACGATCTCAGCTCTGTTACTAAGTAGTATACATCAAGGTTTTAGAGGTCATTTCAACCTGACAGTTTTTTTTTATGTAATTATGATAGGTAATAGGTTATTAAATTTAGTCACACCAATAAGTATATTATTATCTGAATAAGTAAAATTTTAGACGTTATTTTAAAAAAGTGGGGGTCTTCAAGGTCATCTAAGGTCAAATTAACCTTAAGAGTATTATTTTTATCATTTGTATTCACCATCGGTATAAATATTATCCCAGTTTATTTGAAAATAAGAAATTAACTATTAGAATACTAATAATGGACGCCATTTTACAAAAATCACAATTTTTAAAGTCATACAAAGGTCACAGCTGTCTAAAACTATTTTTTTATTATTCTGCGTCCCCGAAATATACAGTGCCCGCGGAAAAGTCTGCACCATATGGGAAATTTTTTTATGCTCATCCTTACTTCAAATCAGTTTTCGGTATTAGGTTCTGCATGACTGAAAACCAAAAAAACACCTAAAATTTTTGACTCGAGACTTACCTCACACCTGTCAAATGCCATTTGAAAATTTCAAACAAGGAAAAGTGGCATTTTTATAAAAAATATGAAAAAATTTTATAAGAAAATATTGTTCCAAATGACATTTTTAGTTTAATTTGATATTTTTACTTTGAAAAAAAAAAAGATTTTTTTTTTTTAATTTTTCTCGAATATCTACGGAAAAATAATATTTTTAGGATTTCTTTCGCGACCATTCCTCTAAAATAATTAGTTTGTATCTGACTAATGGTTTTTTAAATCTTAATAATCTAATTAACAGTTTAAACATCAAAAATAAATATTTCTATTAAAATTTTGATACGCCTCTGGACTATTTTGAAAATTTTAGATTTCTCAAATTGAAATTTCAAATTGTTTGTTTATAAACTACTCCTAAATGTCATTTGAAACAATATTTTCTTATAAAATTTTTTCATATTTTTTATAAAAATGCCACTTCTCCTTGTTTGAAATTTTCAAATGGCATTTGAGGCAAGACTCGAGTCAAAAATTTTAGGTATTTTTTTGGTTTTCAGTCATGCAGAACCTAATTCCGAAAACCGATTTGAAGTAAGGATGAGCATAAAAAAAATTCTCATATGGTGCAGACTTTTCCGCGGGCACTGTATAGACTAGAGTATAATCAGGGCTTGTCTTCCCAGAATAAAAACTGAAATAAAAAATGGCGGTTTTTTTAGTACCAATGAGAAAAGTCGATGGGTCTTCGACTCAAATCGATTAAAATGGTCTAATTAGCAACTGTGCCAAATTTTATGCTTGTATCATCAAATGGCGTTTTCTCTTGAAAAAATCCCTTAAGCAACCAGAATATGTGATTTCTGTCCTGGATTAACAATGTCTGGATTATTCGACCTCCATTTCCGCAGCTCAAATTTTCCTTGCAAAACTATGTGAGTGATTTGTTCTTTCAATTGCATGAGTTCTTCCACTGTATCACTTCCATAAAGCCAATCATCTACGTATTGTTCGTCGATATTCATATCACACTTTCCGTACGAGGAGAGAGGTGGTGAAGTATATGGCAAAAACAGGTGTGACGTCAGGTGACCATTGGCGTTCTAATGTAGGGTGCCACCAGCTCACATTCCTTTCGAGAATCAGATAAAAACCACGGACTTACATACATTCCCTAATTATTTTTGAGGCTTGCGAAAGGCATTTTTCATTTTCAATCGATGATTGCTTAAGGCAGCGTGTAGCTAGGAACGATGATGGGGCTAAAGCATAAGTCACTGTTTTTAATTTATATTCTTGGATATTATCATTTGTATTACTTCTCCAAAGAGCTGCATGTCCGTATCCTGAGGAATCACATTGATTTGTCTATACATTTTGGCTATATTCCCAGTGATAACAAATCTGTGTTGCCTAAATGACACTAAAATATTGGAAAGATTTATTTGCACCACTGGGCCAACCATTAGAATGTCGTTTAAAGAAATGCCACTGTCGGATTTTTGACTTCCATCGAAAACTCATCTTAATTTGATTGTAGTACTTTCCTGGTTAAGCACTGCATGATGTGGAAGATAATTTATAATCCTGCTATCTGTTTTAAAGTCGTCCTCAGCAGCCAACTCCATATGATTTAGGTCAATATATTCCTTCATAAAATTCGCATAATGCTCCTTTAATAGAAGCTGTCGATTAAATTTCTTTTCCATGGAAAATAAACGTGTCATAGCTGCATTTTTAGAAGACCCCAACAGTGACTTATATTTCTTGAAAGGTAGGGCTACCTGAAACGTTCCATCTACTTCCTGGAAATGCGTTTTCCTAAAATGATCTTCACAAGCATTTTCCTCTTGGGAGTACATCTGATTCTTGCCTGAGCACTCTTCAATGTTCCAAAATGTTTCCAGTTTTTTATGTAATTCAATGTTAGAATAGTAACATAAGGAATGTATATTTTACTCGGCTGCGTGATTGCACCAGCTATAACATATCCAAATTGGGTTACTTGAAATATGGGAAGTTGCTTAGGAGATTTAATTTGATTTTGACCCAATACTTCCCAGAATATAGAAGCTCCTAATAAAATGTCAATTTTTCTAGGAATATAAAATTTGGGATCTGCCAGAATGTTATTATTGGGTACCTATATTGATTTGGGATGTAATGATTGCTGTTTGAGGTAAGCGGAATGCTATGCCAACCAAAACAAAAAATGGTAAGCTGGATTAATAATTATAAATCTTTGATTTTATTTTTGCTTCAACTTGAGTAGAAGTATTGAAGTATGATTTAATCCGCCAATTATTGTATATTGCGTGCCCTCTTCAGGCAAATTCAAAAGATTGCAAAGTTTCCTTGTAATAAAATTTGACTGAGACCGTGAGCCCCAGCTTCATGTAATTTTCCAAATTTGTCATAAATATGTATGAAAGCAGTGGCTAAAATAATCTGGGAATCATATTTGCTCCATATGTGAGCAGAAATGGCAGAAAATATATTTTTTTGTGATGTTGATGTAATTGACATATTTCGTGATTCATTTGCATTCAATTGACGATTCAAGTCAGAATTATGGCCTTGATTTGAATTAGAATTTGATGACGTGCTTGGACCAATATTGATTGGAGATTGAGCGTTGCTTGGATTATTCGTGTTTGTATTTGCTCGGAAATTATTAAAGAAGTTTTGGTCATGTAAAGAAGTATGATGGAGCGGAGCCTCTTAAACTTGTAACAAGAAATGAAATTTTAACTACATTTTAAATTATTGTGAGCAAACCTAAGGCAATTTGAGCAATGTTTATTTTGCGCAGTGTATTATATTTTTGCATGGTTGGTTTGCATGTTATTAAATGTTTTGCACAAGAGTAATGTATATTGCGAGCTACAAACAGGACACCTATCTGCAACTATATTATTTGCTCTATTATCCTCATCAAGATTTGTGGCAATAGATAATTGTGAACCTATTATAGAAATTAATGATACATGTTCAATATGAACATGTATCATTAATTTTTTTTTTCAAAATGACTCTTGAGTAGCTCCCATACGACATCATAGTTTTCACCAGAAACTTCCAAAGAAGAAACATTTGCGGCCTCTCCCTTGAGAGAACATCGAATATAGTAATATTTCTCGATAGGAGGCAAATACTCATTCTTGTTAATCAAGGCGTCAAATGTGTCATGAAACCCTAACCACTGGTCATAACCAGAAGAAAATGTTGGCAATTCTATTTGTGGCAGCTTAACATTTGCTCTATTGTTGCTATTATGACCCATCCGGTCACCTTGATTACTAGAATAGCCCTGACTTGACGTTTCACCAGACAAATTTCCACGAATTTCATCAGAGCTCAACATTTTCTTTGCTTTACTTATTATTGCGAAATATTGTGATTCAAAATCCACTCTAGTTTGCTCCTGTACTTGAATATCAACAAGTGCAACCGACATTTCAATATCATTTTGATAAAGATCAAACTCTCCGAGTAGGCCGACACATTTTTCAAATCTTACCTGTAGTTCGGTGTAATTATCTGAGTCAAAAGAATTAGCATAATTTTCAAACCTAGTTAATTTTCCTTTTGTAATATCGCGTTTTGCAGTTCTTTCAATACTACTTCGATTGGCGACATTTTAATTTGTTTTGTTTCTAAATTATAAAGTAATATTTATTTCAACAATCAATGGATAGTTAAAACACAAAACTCATGTGACATTCGAAGTAGATTTTTTTTTAAATTGTTACCTATTATTGAAACCATATCTACATAATTATCTATTTATTTATTTGAAATGTGAGACTCCCTCTGCTTAACTTCTTCAATTAAAGAGTATGGTTGAATAAAAGATTGATCTAATCTCAGTGGTTCCTTCTTTCCATATTATCCATACGATTCAACACATCACTTTCCAGCCTAACACAAGCTGTAGTCCTAGTTGGCGTCGTAATTACTAATTGTAATTACTTAAATGCTGGATAATTCCAAATTTTCCAGAGTGGACTGTAAATATTATATTTTTCACTCGATCGCCGGATACAGGTATTTTGGCAATTTAGGTGAAGAAGTCATTTATAAACTATATGATGAACTAATAGACTGTGAGATAGGGGCTGTTTAGTGGAGTCATTTTTTTTTTGTCTGGCATTTTGAGGGATAAATGTGGCTACCAAGCTGATGAGAATATGGGTGATTTTAATGCCTGCCTCCCGTTCGAAAATTTGCAGAAGAAAAAAATTGATTTACATGAAGATTTTTTTTTTAATGATCTCAAATTTTCTAGATTTTAAATAAAAGATTGACATTGATAAATAATTCACCTATGAAAAATACCAGATGCTTTTCAATAGCTGAAAAAGTGAGGATGAGTGTCAACTTCCAAGAGAAGAGAAAAGAACCTTCCGCGCTTACTTTTTGTCTGGCAATCGAGAGAATAAAAGGTTTTGTTGTGAAAATAACGCTGAAGAATTGCAGTTCGAAATCGAGTTTTCCGGCCAAACATTCTGTGGACATTTCGAACAGGGGGCAAGCATTGAAACCACTTATATTCTCATCAGCTAACTAGCCACATTCATCCCTCAAAATGCCAGACAAAAAAAAAATTAATCCACTAGACAGGCCCTATCTCAGGGTCTATAATGAACAATTTAAATACACTTGAAACTATTTTTATTTTTATTAAATTACTAAATTGTGCCCGACGTATTTATCGTTTTAAATCTTCTTTTAGAGCACGCTTGGAACTTCAAACCTTGACAAAGAGAGTAAAGAATGCAGCGAGACCCTTCCCCACTACTTTACAAACCGCATTCTTCTAGTGATAGAGAAAGAGATGAACAAAAATGCGTGAAATAACATTTAACCGATCGATAAATGCGTTGGCTTGTAAATAGGTATAGGCGAAATATTATACAAGGTTCATATCCATCTCAGCAGGGAGATCAGCTTCCTGACATGAACAGTTAGAACAGTCGTTGGTCTGCTTACTGGTCATTGCCTGGTGAAATCTAAATCTATAAACAATAGGCAACTCAGACAAAGACCCTTGTAGATCTTGGGAACAAGAACCAGAATTTGCAGAAAATTTAATTTGTGAATGCCCTGCGCACTTCTGCGAAAGGTTGTAATACCCTGAAGGATTACGGCTAACACCCCAAGAGGTGGGCACATTACCAACCAGGAAGCTGACCTTCTTCGGAAGAAGCCTACAAATTTTGGACACCAACTAGAAGACGAGTTACGCACAAAATATCTAGAAAGGTAGCAGTGCTTGAGCGGCTGGAACAAGATTTAACGACTCCATCAGCAAATGCAATCTACAATATATAAACAAATCCTCACAAACTTGGATTTGGAACTTATCTTCACACTAGAATAGGAGAATAATCAAGAATTATTGCTTCATCACCTATAGCTTGCAAGCTTGAAACAGCGAGAACATCAGCATTATTAGGATTTCACGTTATTTCCGGATGTGATACAACCGAAAGTTCTTATAAAAAGAAAACATTTCGGAAAGTCTTTTAGAATGCTGAAGATTCTATTTTACTTACTCTTCTTGAATCTCTTTGAAATAAATCATCGTTCACCGATAAAAACCCAAAATTACTTCAGCGGACATTGAAGAAATTCTATGGAGGAATCTTTTTTCCGAGAAGCCGCTAACACACGGCATGTTACCACCAACCAGACTTTCTTTGATAAGCGCTTTGAAACGAGCTCATTATCAGGCGTTAATTTGTAACAAAAGCAAAGACAATTTTATCTGTACATGTCAAGGAAATGAATGTGAAAACAATGAATCTATAAAAAGCTAAACCACGAAGCAAGTAGCGATGACGAAGATGAAGAGACAGCTTAGCCTGTATATTCTAAAACATTTCAAATGTTATAAATAAGTGATTTTCAACAATAAATTATACGCATGCGCAGTCTATGATCTATCTCGTGGTTGTTTTTTCCTTTTCTAGTGTCTTACATGAACAAAGACAAAATACGGACAAATTTAGCAACCATACCACTAAACAACTATATTTAAAAAATAATAATAATTGAACATAAGGTATTGCCACTCACGTCAGCTGCGCGACACTGACACATTTTATAGCATCCCGACTGAAAAGTTACACCTTACACCTTGGTGCATTAGAAACCCTTTGAAAAAAACCGCTTGCTTGCATACCGAAAAAGCAAACGGGAATACAAACCAGACCGGTCTAAATATTCACTATCTAAATCATATCACAGCCAATCTTGAACTTAAAATTACTAATACCGGCCTTTATACAGTGTGTCCACTTAAGTTCGCAGCATATGGGAAATTTTTTATTATTAATTTTACGAAAAAAAGTTATTCTTTATAAAAGTTTCTGCTTCTCGAAAAAATAATATTAAACTGCTAAAACTTGGAATAGCATGTACAGGGTGGTCCAAAAATAGAAAAATATACAGAATTTTTTGATAAAAAACAGTAAAAGTAGAAAAAAATGGCACGTCACTATTTTTTAAAACCTTTCATATTTTTTTCAGATTCAGCCAGTCATATTAAAGTCAAAAGATACCTTTCGTTATCACAAACAGACCTGCCAAATTTGAAAAAAAATTGGAAAATGGATTTTTGAGCTAAAAAAACGATTTTTTCTAAAACTTTGACACCCTGTATCTCAGAAACTATGCCCTTCCGGACACATGTATATGGGAAGTTTTTTTCTCAAAATATTGTAAGGAATCACATCCTGAAGTTACGAATCGTACTCAGGAAACACGCTGTATATTTTTCTATTTTTTGACCACCCTGTAGATGCTATTTCAAGTTTTAGTAGTAAAATATTATTTTTTCGAGAAGCAGAAACTTTTATAAGGAATAACTTTTTTTCGTAAAATTGATAATAAAAAAGTTTCCCATATGCTGCGAACTTAGGCGGACACACTGTATATCCGTAAAGCATTCTTGTAAAATCCAGAATAAACGCGATAGCCGTTTCTCCCGAATAGCACTGCAAAATCTAGAATCAGCTGTCCAATTCTGTACACCCACCGTGGCGCTTTCGACAGATTTTCGCGACAATATTGAACTTACCAATTGTAACATTTATTGGACCGTTTCCTCTAATTGGCAAAACAAGAATTTTACCATCAATATCATATGTTCCTATCACCATAACACGTTCCGCATGTAAGGCAATGTAGACTGTTTTTTTATCAAAATCAACACTGGAAATAATTATTTATTTTAGAATACTAGAACTCTGGCAATATCAAATATCTTACTCCATGTCAGTCACCTTCAGTGTATCCACACCTTGCAACTCTATATTGGTAAGGGTAATTTTTAGGTTAGGTCCTGCATCAGCTACGACTTTATCTAGATAGTAGGGATTCAGTTTAGGTATATTCAGTTCTTTAACTCCTGGTAGAAGTGTTGGTAGGGCTTTGTTGCCATGCTCTGTGCAGCACTTCTGGAAATCCGCTGCTGATTTACTGCAGGGCTCAATAAATTTTGCTAAAAGAAAAGAAACACAATCGATTGAGAACCGCTTTGCCTATGTATTCCAATTTACTTTTAATGCTTGAAGATTGCAAATATTAATTTTCAAATATGCTTCAAAGAACTCATTTTGAAATTAAGTTTTTTATCAAGATTTGTTAGTATTAATGAGAGTACCTAAAGATCAATGTCAATGTTGGGCAAATTGAGATATTTTAATACTTTAACAAATATAGCTTACCAGATTTCTGACCGATTGATTCATAAAAAACCATTAGATACTTATTAAAAACCTGTCTATGAACTCATGTTCACTAAACAAATTAAATGTATTTTTTCTTCTTGTTTTTTCGGTTCGGTTACATGCTTAATTCATTTCGGTTACAAGTTCACGAGAACAAGGCTAGAAATGCTTATAAACTGCTGGACAAATGAAGCAAAACAAGGGAATTTTTAGTTTAACTTTGGACTTCAATATTACGCGAACTAAAAAATAAATCAATGAGCTTTTGCGTAATTTAAAAGATAGTTTCGTATACAGCTCATTGATCCGAAGGAGTTATTTGTATACTTTCTAAGTTTTTGAAGATTCTCGTATTTCTATGGGAATTTCTATCTTCTCTTTTCTTGGAGGTATTATTAGTTGGGATAATATTTTTATTTTGGGTCTTTCTTTCTCAGGTTCCTCTTCAGGTTCTTTTTCTGATGCTGTTTTTGTTGCTTGAGATAATTCAGACTTTGTTATCTCTTTTTCTTTAGCTTTCTCGCTTTATTCAGGAGGATATACTTTAGAGTCTATAAATTATTTTGCTGATTTCATCTCCATCTTAATGTTAATCCGGCATCTGGATCTGATTTGTGAATGGCATGAAGTTGTATTGCAGGAATTCTTGATAGTGCGTCTGCATTCATGTTCAATGTTCCTTTTTCGTATCTGATCTCATAATCAAATTAAGATAATTTTAGTTGCCTCAGACTTATTTATAACTCGGTTCTTCAACATTAAATAGCCATTGTAAGGGTTTGTGATCTGACTAAATTGTGAATTTTCTACCAAAAAGATAAGGTCGAAAAAATTTTGTTGCCCATACGATTGCTAAAAGTTCCCTTTCAATCGTCAAATAATTACATTTAGCTATGTTTGAAGTTCTAGATGCGAATGCAATAGGAAGATCAGCTCCTCGATCAGCTCCGACAGGACCTTGAGATAAAACAGCTCCAATTGCATAGTTTGAGGCATCTGCATTCTGTATTATTTTTTTTGTCTTTTTTCAAACAAGATGTCATTGGTTGGGTCAATTTGACAAAATTATTTATGAATTTTCGGTAATAACTTACTAATCGTAAAAATGATTTTATTTCTTTCACCGTATTTGGTATTGGGAATTTTTTAATTGCCGTTATTTTTTTTGATTAGGTTTTATTCCATTTGGCGTGATTACAGTCCTTAGAATTCGACTGTCCTATGTAGGAATTCTGATTTGTCTAATTGTAATCTTAAATTAAACTTCTCAAGTTTCTCAAATACTTTGTTTGAAATTTTCACGGGTTCATGCAGTGATACATTATCAATCACTCTTTGGAAGGATGCTGGTGCGTTCTTTAATCCAGAGGGCATTCTGTTAATTTCGTAATCACCATTTTCAACATTAATGCTGTCTTGGGTATCGAATTTTCATGCATTTGGACCAGAGGCTAAATCTAGTATCGTAATAGTATATTACAATCCGAGACGGGAAATGCTTCATTACTGGTCGAGAGGTTTTATAGTTTATCGAGACGCGTAGCGTCGAGATAAACTAAACCTCGAGACAGCAATGAAGTTTCCCGTCGAGGGTTGTATACTATTTTATTTTTAACCATAATTTCTTGAAAAAAAAAAATTCGGAGCAACCAAATGAAGAGGAAAATGAGAACGGGAAATATTTCCCTGCTCCATTTTCCGTCCGTGGACGGGAAATGAGGACGGAAAAAACTTCCCGTCCTCACTTCCCGTCCTGGGACAGGTAATGGAGCAGGAAAATGAAAAGACAGTAATGTGACATTTTCAAATTTTTGAAAAGTCAGTAATGACAACATTTCATATATGGTTAAAAATAAAATAGTTTATTTGCAATCATATATGTAATCTTGACATTACTGGTTTTTTAAAAATTTGGAAGTGTCACTTTACCTGTGTCACTTCCCTCTTCGATTTCCCTCACCGATTTCCCTATTCGACTTCCCTCACCGATTTCCCTCACTGTAATTTATTTACCTTTGCTGGCAACAATGAAAACATGTCAGGTAAAAACGTCAAAGCAGCGAATGACACATTTTGGCATGCTTGTTTTATTTTTTCTAATATTAAAAAAATTGATTGACTAATGATAATTAATGGTGTGCTTGCAAATAAAATAGTATACAAACCTTGGAGGGAAGTTTTCATTTCTGTCTCGAGATTATTAGTCAATCTCTCGACAGTAATGAAACACTTCCCTACTCGGTATGTAATATACTATTATTTGCAATCATATATGTAATCTTGTCATTACTGACTTTTTAAAAATTTGGAAGTGACACTTTACCTGTGTCACTTCCCTCTTCGATTTCCCTCACCGATTTCCCTATTCGACTTCCCTCACCGATTTCCCTCACTCTAATTTATTTACCTTTGCTGGCAACAATGAGAACATGTCAGGTAAAAACGTCAAAGCAGTGAATGACACATTTTGGCATGTTTGTTTTATCTTTTTAATATTAAAAAAATTGACTGACTAATCATAATTAATGGTGTGCTTGCAAATAAAATAGTATACAAACCTCGGAGGAAAGTTTTCATTTCTGTCTCGAGATTAGGGAGTATGTAATATACTATTATTTGCAATCATATATGTAATCTTGGCATTACTGACTTTTCAAAAATTTGGAAGTGACACTTTATTTGTGTCACTTCCCTCTTCGATTTCCCTCACCGATTTCCCTATTCGACTTCCCTCACCGATTTCCCTCACTGTAATTTATCTACCTTTGCTGGCAACAATTATATGGCCACTTCTGACGACACATTATTAATTTAAGGAGTTTTTGCAAGCTTTTGCTTATGCAGCATTTATCTTTATTATAAATATAGCCTTGCAGCGTTGTAGAAATCAGTCTTTAAGTTAGCTTTGTGTTTTAATTAAAAATAAAAGTTTTTAAAAACACAATTTGCATTTAAGTTAATATAATTGGCGCAGTCGGTAGGATCCTTTCCGGCGGTGCAAAGCGATCCTTTTTCGTGTCGAATTTTGGAAAAAAAAAGTTCTAGTTCGTAACGCGATCGGATAGTGGTTCCTTTTGGATTATCAGTGTCTAATTGGATTATCAGTGTCTAATTGGATTATCAGTGACTAATTGGATTACCAGCGAAGCATCTCCGTCTGTTCCAACAGTTAAGAAGGATCCAGAACATCTACGACTTTGCAACTTAGGCTCCTGGCACAACGTCACTCATCGGTACGCCGTTTTGACAGCCAGAAGGACAAATTGGCATAGCTAGTGTCCACTACACGAGGCAACCTACCTGGTTAGTTTATCTCGCCAGCGAAGTACCTTCTGATACAGGAAAAAGGTTAGAAACTTTATTGTTGTAATCCATAAATTGTTTCTTATAACCGTACAACCTGTTATTTAAGAATAGTTTCGTATTTACTAACGAACTAACTGAACTATATTCAGAAATTTCAACAAACAATTCTTTAGTAGTTAGAAACTTAGAAGTTGCTGATATTTATTCAGAAATTTCAAGGCACAGTTTAATAAGAGAATTACCAAGTGAACCTTCAAGGAACTTTATAGTGAACCTGAAGATATTTTACATAACTTTAGATTAAATTTGAATGAAACCAGTGATTTAAATAATTTTTAAGGACCACTTTTTTAATTTTTAATAACAGCATAATGGCTACTGAAGCATTAAAATCTACTGTAACTCTACTAAAAACATTTGATGGAACGCCAACGCGTGTGGAAACTTTCATTAATCAAATTCATACATTTTATGCCAGATATTTTAATGCCGATGCATCTCAGCAAGAATATGTAATTTTAGCGATAATGCACAAACTTTCAAGAGTAATCTAATACAAGACCTTTGTAAAACGTATAAGATAGAATTGCATTTTACAATACCGTACAACCCCAACTCTAATTCGCCGATAGAACGATTTCATTCGACGATAAAAGAAAGCATTATAGCTTTACTAATTGAACATCGTACCAAAACAATTCAAGAATTAATTGATATAGCAATTTTAAACTATAACAACAGTATTCATTCATCACATGATTACACCCCTTTTCAAATATTAAAAGGAAACGTCAATTATCAATTAAACTTTGAAAAAGACCTAAATCAGCAAACTGATTACGTTCATGAGCTTGCTCAAACATTCAAGGAACTTAATGACAAAATTAATTCAAAATTGAATGCCAAAAAGGCAAATGTATTAAGTAAATTGAATGAAAAACCTGAAAATGACCCAGAAATACCCGAAGCTACACCACAACTTATAAGTACACCGCGAAAATTATCTTTAAAAATACAACCTAAGTATAAGAAAGCTATATTCAAAAATCAAAGACATCCTAAAGATATTAAAAGAAGATCGTAATTTTCAGGAATAAAATATGAAGATAATCTTCACAATCTTCGCATTCTTCACAGTACTACCGCTACTCATCAATACTCAATATTACATCGAAGAAATAACGAAACCGTTGCTACCAGTTTACCAAGGAACTAGTTATATAATTACCAACTATCATCATGTTTATTACCATGTTAATTTAACTAATATGAAAGATTGTATAGAGTCTACCAAATTAACCCTTGTGCAAGTTAATCAAACTCTAAGCAATTCAAGTATTATGTCACCTTATACACCTTTATACGAACTCTTAATTCTAAGAACAAATAATTTAATTGATCAAGTAAAATCAATCGAATTATTTATCGATCATTACACAACTCCACAAAAAAGGACCAAAAGAGGACTTTTTAACTTTTTAGGAAAGACTCAAAAATACCTCTACGGCACGTTAGATGCTGATGACGGAGAACGTTATGATACTTACATCAGAACCCTCCAAGAAAACCAAAATACATTACAACAAGACATATCTTCAACCCAGACAATTGTTAAAAAATTGACTGAAGATATTGATACACAATTTAATACAATCAAAAGTAACCAAGATACATTGTTAAACCGAGTTAATGAACTCATGACAATAACACAGTCTGAAACAACAACGACGTACTTTATTCTCTTACTTGATGACTTAGAAAATAATCTACGTATCATTCATGAGACACATACCAATGTACAAACGGCAATTAATTTCGCTGAAATAAACATAATGCATCACAGTATATTTAAGTATCAAGAGCTACGAGCCATAATCTCGAAATTTGACCCCAGCTCTCGAATACCTTTCGACAACATTATAAAATATTATGAAGTTGCACACGCAGACGTCACCAATAAAAATGACCTAATTATATTCTATGTTGCAATTCCTTTGATATCAGATAAACCGTACATTCTTTATCGTATATATCCAATTCCACTACACAACCAGATAGCGATATTAAGAAACCCTTATTTGATGAGATCAAATGACAACTTTTATAACATAAAAGAAAACTGTCTTAAAATCGAAGACATTTCTTTATGCCATATTAAGTTACTCAATCAAAATGAGCCTTGCGTTTATCAAACGATGAATTTAACCAATCATTGCCCAATGACTTCTATCAAATATAAGGAAACTTCTGTCACACAATTAGATGACAATTCCCTTATAGTTATTCCAACATCAAAAGAGAGCATTTACTTCCAATGCCCTAGCCAACATAGTGTTGAAGTCATAAGTAACATTTCATTGATTTTACCATCAATTTGTAAAGTCAAAATTCACGAAAATAATTATGATTCCCAAAAACGAGACATAATTAATTTGCGACTGAAACTACCATCAATCAATATTGACGAAAAGTTAATAGCAAATATCGAACCCTTACAATTAACCGAAATAAATCTTGAAACTATAAGAGAAGATTTGGAAAACGCTAAAAAGCTAATTGTCCTCTTAAAGAATTCGATATTGGTAGTTCTAATTTATCTATATTTGTAATCATTTTATTAACCATTGTAATCATATTTATAGTATTTTTTGTATGTCGTCATTATAATTATTGTCAGAAGAAGAAAAATGAAACTGATGTAAAAGTGGGCATAGAATTGAAACCTTTCGAAAATCATCCCCAATTTTCTCAATCTTAGTGAGGGAGGAATTATATGGCCACTTCTGACTGACACATTTTGGCATGTTTGTTTTATTTTTTTAATATTAAAAAAATTAAATGACTAATCATAATTAATGATGTGCTTGCAAATAAAATAGTATACAAACCTCGGCGGAGAGTTTTCATTTCTGTCTCGAGATTAATAGTCAATCTCGACGCCTCGCGTCTCGATTGACTATATAAATCTCTCGACAGTAATGAAACACTTCCCTACTCGGTATGTAATATACTATTATTTGTCACTCATTTGTAAAACTTCATTTATCAAGTCATAACATAAACAACGAAAATTGATTTTTACCAGTTACTGGCTCTACTGACTTGTAAAATTGACAGCTAAACTGTAAAAACTTTTTACAAGTCAGTAGGGTCAGTAGAATTATTTATTAAAATTGTATTACCTATGTATTAATTTTTTATTTATTGTTTACAAATGAGTAACAAATAAATTATTGTACATCATACGCCAGGTATCAGTTTTTACTGGCTCTTGAAGGTGACAAGCTCGCCTGACGGCTCGCTAGTCATTTCCTTCAATCACCAGTAAAAACTGTTTTACCTGGCTAATAATGTAAAATACTATACTACGACCAAGTCGGTCTGATATATCAGTAATATTAGGTGAAGAACAACTATCATCAATAATTTTTTCGTTCATCTTTCGATAATCAACGACCATTCATCATTTTTGTATGCCTGCGGCATATTCTTTCTTAGATAATATTCACACAGGGGATGACCAGGGACTACAGGATGGTCTAATTATGTTATCTTTAAACATTTTCTTTATATGAGAATTTACTTCTTGTTTATGCACATGGGGATATCTAAATATATGTTTTCCTACGAGCGTGCGCAAAGTAGTACTTTTCCGCACGCATTTCCGGACTCAAAGTTACACTTTTCCGCACTCAGTGCGGATACAGGCCTTATCCGCACTGAGTGCCGAAAAGTAATTATAATTGTCAAGCAACAATAAGTGCACCTGTCGACTTTGACACATGATGACAAATTTTTCCTCTATTTCTATATCAGCCAACATCTATACAAACACCAATTATAAATTAACTTTGACACATCAGATTTGTTCTCTATTTATATGCAAAAATCTACAAACTTTCTCATCAAATTTAAACGCTTTAAGATGAACAGCTCTGACGAGGATTTTCTGTTATTTTTTTTTGTTATGTAATTTTTTGATAAATGCATAGGTTCCCTTCAAGTTAATTAAAAATAATTAAACAAATTATCGTTTTTTTTTTCAAATTTTTGTTATTACCTACCTGATATGAAGCTCGTAGGAAAAATTTTGTTCCTAACACGTGCGCAAAGTGTCTTTTCCGCACGCAAACACGTATCCGAACTCCGCTTCGCGTCGTTCGTATAACTGTGTTTGCGTGCGGAAAAGTAACACTTTGCACACTTGTTAGGAAAATAACTATTTCCTACGAGCGTGCGCAAAGAAGTACTTTTCCGCACGCATTCCAGGGCTCAAAGTTACACTTTTCCGCACTCAGTGCGGATACAGGCCTTATCCGCACTGAGTGCCGAAAAGTAAAAATACTTGTCAAGCAACAATAAGTGCACCTGTCGACTTTGACACATGATGACAAATTTTTTCTCGGTTTCTATATCAGCCAACATCAATACAAACACCAAATATAAATTAACCTTGACACATTGTCAGATTTGTTCTCTATTTATATGCAAGAATCTACAAACTTTATCATCAAATTTAAATGCTTTAAGATGAACAGCTCTGACTAGGATTTTCTGTTATTTTTTTTATTAGGTAATTTTTTGATAAATGTATAGGTTCGCTTCAAGTTAATTAAAAATAATTGAACAAATTATGGGTTTAAAAAAAAAAAAAAATCTTGTTACCTACCTGATATGAAGCTCGTAGGAAAAATGTTGTTCCTAACACGTGCGCAAAGTGTCTTTTCCGCACGCAAACACGAAAATAACTATTTCGGGTGCACTGGTATTTCATCTGTTGTTTTAATCTCATGTTTGACTTGATTGGTGAATGTCAATTTTTCGTTTGGCTTGTGGAAAATTTTAGGAAAAGCTTTATTTACGTGTTTCAGGGCATCAAATTCCTCTGAGTTTTAATGAATAATACGTAGTGACTTTATAGGGTCATTTGCATATTCATCATTTTCTAATAAAGTCATTTGCTCTATATTAAATATCTCAAACTGTTCATTAGCGTAAGGTAAACTTATTTCTGCTAATCTATTTATGTTACAGGGGTATGTTTCATTTTTTATTGGAGGTGCAAGAGTTTCAACACCGTCAGCAATGTTTATATTGAAATAACAAACTTGAATTGAGTTGCTTGGAATCTCAAAATTTTGATTTTCTAAATCTGTTCTATATTGGAATGGAATTGTTGTCTTATTATTAGAAAGAAGCATATTAGAAAAATCTATATTTAAATTATTTTCATGTAATGCTTTGATTCCAATAATTCCATCAAAATAGTCATGGAAATTATACATTATCATTTCAATATTTTTTTGAATATTATATTTTTGTAAAATTGGGACATTGATTTTTTCCTTGGGTTTTTCTTGTACCCATACAAGTTAATTTGTTTCGTGAATAAATTATAGAATTTGAAAAGTATTCTTCTGCGATTGAGGGTCTTATTAAAGAGGCATGACTTTCTGTGTCAAATAGCCGCACTGATAATCCAAATTTCGCTTTCCCGAAGAATTCACTTTTGCGAACTTTCTTCAGTCTTTTGAAATTTTCGTGACGGATTAAGGCTGTATCGACTTTCTCGAAACCCGAGCACTCTGAGTATCCGTACGACTGCGCCAATTATATTTCCGATTCAGAAACTTGTATTTTAAAAAACATTTATTTTATTAATTAAAATACACAGGTGACGAAAGAAAATATGTGGAACAAATTGCTACAGCAAAAGCTTGAAAACAAATGAACGTTCCTTATGGGACTGCGCTGGCTTAAATAAGAATTTATTGCCGATATAGCAATTCGATTTTTACTTTACAACAATGTATTTAGAAAGTGATAGAAGAAAGGGGTATTTTCCGTCGTTTTTAATCTGACACTTTCCGTATGAGGAGCGAGGGGGTGAAGTATATGGCAAAAACAGGTGTGACGTCAGGTGACCATTGGCGTTCTAATGTAGGGTACCACCAGCTCACATTCTTTTCTAGTATCAGATCAAAATCGAAGGACTTTAAGCTCATTAAAACATATAAAAAATTGATATTTGATTATTAATTAGTGTGGCAATTGTTTAATATAACTGACACACGGCAGCCATTGAACACTTTCAATAAAGGCAACGCAGTCTGGTTGTATCAGCCACGCCGAAGGAAGGGCTAATTACCGAAATTACTAAGACCGTGAGAAAGATCATACATACCGCACAATCATGAAACTGCCTAAAGACTGGAAAATTCACGAATGGAATTCCACCGCGCAATAGTTTAGCAAATTGGAGAAGAACGTAAGCGAACTATCTAGATAAATCTACAGGCGACGACACTCTACAAAACGGAGTCGTATTTCGAGGGAGAGTAGACGCCAGAATATGAATAATAAGTTAGGTAAACGCAAATAAGTTAATAATTATATAATAAGTGGAACGTGAGTCGGTAGTAAGACACTGGGTTGTGATTCAGTTTTGTGACTATCTAGGCTTGAATGTAGTTAAACGTTAAACTTGTGTTGTAATAGTGCTAGTTTCGTCGAGCTTTTTGTATTGTCTTGATTGAGGGTACAATAATTTTGGAAGAGTAGTCTGAGTTATCTACGAACCTACATAACATAAATAACATTATGATGTATCTTTTTCAAGATGCGCTTTTGTTTTTGTAGTCATGATGACTCATGGAATTAATTTTCTTTACTTTTGCTCGAATAAATTAAAATACAATCGTAATATAAAAAATTACAGCTATGTTCGATTGTAATCAGTCAAGCTGCGTGGTAGAATGAATAAAACTATAAGTTCTATAACAAATATCCGAATTGTACGCCCATAAGCCAAATTCACAGTCACTAGGGTACCGATAAAATTTAAAAAAGCTCGTAGTGTATTGAAATTAGAATTTATTTGGAAAGGTCGAATTAAAATAATGTATTACCATTGTGGTTCCACCCTCAGTTCCATCCCCTAAAAGGGGCGAGTAATCACAACTACTAAGCTGTTTGAAGAACATTCTTGTGAAGCTCAGTTTATCCAGGAACTATATCAGAAGACAATCCGGTCGGTGTTGCGACACGATGATCAGCCTTATTGAAAATAATTTACTAATTGTCTAAACAATTTATTTTTCGAATTTGAGATATGTCTATTGGGCTCGGGAAAATTCACAATAGCTAGAAGAAAACCACTCACAATCGAAAAAAAAGTTAATTTGGGTAGATACTACTGAATAGAAATCCTTTTTCGCGCGCAATAGTATATTACAATCCGAGACGGGAAATTAGCTATTACTGTCAAGAAATTTTATAGTTTATCGAGACGCGTAGCGTGGAGATAAACTATCCCCTCGTTTTTATTCTCATCGGTGACTTCACCGATGAGTGAGCTATCTTTTTTTAGTGAATGGAAAATGACAATGACGACCATAGAATGCTGGATCCATTTGATGAGGATAAAAACGCAAGGTATATCTCGAGATAGTAATTAAATTTCCTGATCGAGGATAGTATACTATTTTATCTTTAATTTAATTTTTGCCAATTTAAATTAGAAATGAAATTGAATGTAAACGTAGCTTCATGCTATTTCCTTAAATTTTATGTCATTGTCATCAATAGACCGATCTCCTATTACCTGGGCTGCGTTCAAAAACGGCTAAAGCCGAGCCAAAATTGGCATATTGCGTTCAAGTTCGGCTCCAGCGTACCAAAAACGGTTGGCTTTACACGTTCCAAATCGGCCGCGGTAAAGTAACTTTTGGAGGCTCTTTCAACTGAGTCTAGAAATGGTTATACGAATTTTGATTGGATGAGACCAAATTCAATATGGCGTGGCAGCCAGCAAGTTAGTTTTGAATATCAGAGACTAGATATTTTTTGTGTTTTTTGGTCCATGTATGGTCGCCACGCCATATTGAATGTCACGTTGTTTGGATTGCATATTGAGAAACGGTATTTGGCGTTCCAGCAAATTCACACCAGATTTGGCATTGCCGGTAGAAGGGGAATAGTAGGTTTTGGCATTAGCATTGCCGTTTTTGAACGCACTCCTGGACTGCGTGCGTCGCTTGTAGGCTGCAGGTGAGCGTCCAATGAGTAGCAAGTTTATGACAGGCTTGCGTCATATTCTTATTCAGGGGCCAGTTCAGAATGAATCGTTCCTTTTTTCTTTGTAACGTGTAATTTGACAAAGAGCAAACTAATACTTTACATATTACTTGAACTCACCGCAGTTTCGTTTAAGGTTATGTTAGATTAAACTTGACATACTCCTTTGCAATTTCATTGAGCGATGTTGCCGGATGAAACATTTATCAAAATAAAAGTGCAAACGATGTTTATCCACTTTAAAGCTCTTCTTTTGTCTGATTTAAGGCGTTGTGAAACACTTGAGACTATAATACTTCTTTAATGTTATAAGTTTCGATTTGTATTGTCTACATTTTTTCTGCAACAATACAATCTAGGTACACTGCAGCCTACGAGTTGCGCGCGCATGCCATCTTTTATTGTTTTCTAACTTGTATTTATTACAATGAAGCTTCCTTTTTCTAATCATGGGAGATAGGTCCATTTAAAAAAAAAAATCTGACATTCCCTGCCACATAAATATAATAAAACGAGGACGAGAAGTGGGAACGGGAAATGAGGACGGGAAGTGGAGCAGAGAAATGGAAAGACAGTAAAGTGACATTTTCAAATTTTTGAAAAGTCTGTAATGTCAACATTACATATATGGTTGAAACTAAAAATACATGCAATTCATATATCTCCAAAACTGCTAAATTTAACTATAGGACATGTAACATATGCGGGCATATCAGGGCTCAAATTTAATGTAGAATCCAAAAACATAATCAAAAATTGGTCACTCCATTTAAATTAAGCAAGAAATGTAAAATTTTTTGCTATATTTTCTAAGCTCGACTTTCCATTTTTTTATAATAAATGCTCCTAATTCCTCATAAAAATCCTAACAACTTTTATTTTTAACATTTTCAATTAACAGGTAGGTACATAAGGTAAAAAGCACTTTCGTTGGATAACCCTGTACAGGTGATTGGTAGTGAGGGATCATGATTGTATCAGTGGCGTAGAGCAAGATGTAATAAAGGACGTAGAGCGGAGAGAGTAGACTTACCAGTTGGTAAATAAGATAACAGTCATTAAGTACTTAGTGTAATTATTTTTTATTATATAAAAACGAAATAAGCAGGTAGCACCTATACCTTATAAAAATAAAATAAAATATAAAGTACGTTTTTTTTTTAAAGATAAAAGTCAAAATGACATTATGTTGGCAATACAATGTAAAATTGTCAATGCTTTCAAATTTTTTATGCAGAAAAGGCTTGCGTTGCCAACATAGTTACTAAATTTTTGACTTGGGGAATTATCTATAAAAAAAAAAACAGATTTTACTTGACACTTCTTATGAGAAACTGACTCCCCACTTCCTCAGTGATGAGCAAATGCAAGACCAAGACCAAGACCAGTAGACCAATCGAAATAACTAATTTAGAAAGGGTAAAAAAAAAGAAATTGTTACCTGGACTTTTATAGTTGGAAATGGTCAAGAGGCTTACAATAAACGTAAAAAAAATAAATTCCACACGGGGGGTAGTGGAGGGTTGCGTGAGGGGGTTGAAAAGGGATGGAAAATAGTATTATTACGATTTCCGGCGAAATTACACATCGAACCGAAAAATACCCCATACAAGATTTATAGATCATGCAAATCTCTACAACTTTTGTATAGGTTACTTTCAACATAACCTCAAAACTTCCGAGAAAAATGCAAAAAACCATATATTATTTAATTTTCCATTTTTCTTTTTCATTTCGAACAAAATAATGCAATTGAGACGAAACTTGGTGAAAGGATAGCTTTCTATGTCTAAATTAACTATAATTTTTTTTAAATAAAAAAATTTAAAAGTTTCCGAGATATTCATTTTTTTCTGTCAAAAACAGTTTTTTTTCAAAAAAAAATTCTACGTTGAAAAATCATCGTACAAAGTTCTGCTTGTGCTCATTTTGTTCGTTTTGACATATACTTTTCAGTGCAGTAAAAAAAAATAGCTGTCGCAATTCAAAAACATACTCAAAAATGGAAAAAATACAAAAAATTATATTTGCAACAATGAATTTATGAGTAACTAGCTGACCCGGCGAACTTCGTAGCGCCTCTGAATTATTAAATACCTATTAAATGTTGTGTTAACGTATCTATTAGCTGAATTAAATTCAGTTTTTTTTCCGATGGTGAATTTGGCTTTGGTTGAAGAATATTAATGTTTACTCTCTAGATCAGAAGTCACCTAAAATTAAAATTTAACATCATCCCTTTCAAGGCAGCTAGTGGGCTTTTTTCTTGTGAAGTGTACCACCTAATAAATAAACTCAGGCACAGGAATGTTCAAAGAATGTAAAGAAAACAAAAAAAAATCTACAGCGCAGCCCTGTATCACTCTGCACTGCACTACTCCATCTGTTCTACTCTATCTGATCTACTATTTCTGCATCATTCTATCTGATCAGAATAGTGGAATAGTTCTGTTCTAAATATCTCCAGTTCCTGAGCAGCATGGTTCTACTGCATGTGCAATGAAATTACCGCGCATCGGTGAGCTTCGTTCTAGGTATCATATATGGCGCCGTATACAAAATGGTTGTGGCGGACTCATAACCTGGCTCTTTGCCACTCGGCACCAGCCGGACGGAGCACTCCGAACAGTCGGCACGGAACACGGCTGTCAAGGGATGCCTGAGAGGAGAAACGGAACTTAGCCACAGAACGTCAATGGTCAAGCGTCTAAAAATGACAGGGAGACCAGTTCGCGCTCTTTCGGAATGAACGAACCAACA
Source organism: Ceutorhynchus assimilis (assembly GCA_917834065.1). Taxonomy (NCBI): domain Eukaryota; kingdom Metazoa; phylum Arthropoda; class Insecta; order Coleoptera; family Curculionidae; genus Ceutorhynchus; species Ceutorhynchus assimilis. Next base: position 10,609,201 of record OU892279.1, read on the forward strand.
ACAAAATAAAATACACAATTAAAACATTGTCATTCTATTTATTTTTGGACATTTTTACTGTGAAGAACAATTAAAAATAAAGTGCTTTCCTCAAATTGTTTTTGTGCAAAGTGTGTGACAATAAAATCCACATGGTTTGCAATGAAAATGTGACGGTAAACTTGGTATCGGTTATAAGAGATGGCGCCGTATGCGGGCTTAGTGAGTTTTTTTCATAAATAAGTAAAATAGATAAAAAAAAATTTGTTTTTTTTTTCTTTGGATTTTTTCGATTTATTATGTTAGGATGGACCACGGATGGACAAAGACAAATCGAATAAAGCAAAAATCATAAAACTCAGTCCAGCCGTTCTCGAGTTATAAGCGCTTCCACACCAACACAACTGTGTTTTATGGATATAGATTATTGATAATTTGTTCGAATTTTAACAAATCTCCAAAAACTGATTACGCTATTCAATTGTATGGCAAAAAATACGCCAGAAACTTAGTATCATTGTTTGATCAGAAGCTTTATTTTTGTATAGAATTGCTATTAACATCTAACACGTTCGCGGACAATTTCTAAAAGTATGTTGTGCTTAGAATGTCAATTTTTGTATTTCCATGTTTGGTGTGCTAAATTGGTTTTAAAATTCGCCGTGAACTGGACAATTATGAGGTGACACTGTGGCAGGACTAATAAATTGAAAATACATGTAGCTATGGGATCAAAGACGGCTAGCGCCGTTATTTGTTTATAAAAGAAAGTTGGGGTGACTGCTATAGACGTAATGTCCCAGGTAAGGGAGAAGAATATGACGCTATTTTTTCTCCAAACGAATGGGGTAAGCTCGGAGGCAAGTGGATGGTTGAGCAGCATTAAAAGTACGAGCGGCATTAAAAGTACGAGCGGCACTAAAAGTACTTTTGCTGCCGCTGGGGTTGCCTAGCAGCATAGAAATTAAATTTCTACCACCTCGACAGGTGTTTACCCGCTGGATTTTCCTAGCAGCATAGAAATCAAATTTCTGACATCTTGACAGGGGTTAACAAAGTGACGTTTTTCTGACGTATGGAGAAAAATAAATAAATAATACTAGGCCAATCTTGGTTTTTTGCGCAAATTATCTTCATCGTCCGATGCTGGATTATAATGGCTTTCTTCCAGATCTTCGAATGATTCCTTATCTTCGCAATCACTATCACTCTATTCCTCTTGTAATTGGTTTTCTGACTCTAAGCAAAGACTAGGCAGCACGATGTCTTCCGTTTCACTCGAATCTTCCGATATTTTGTCAACGTTCAAAAAATTATCTGAACATTTTCTACATAAACCTGTATGTACATCGCAGTCCGTGTTTTCGACACCCGCATCTTTTACCTTCACAACTGGATTCACAGCTGCATGAATGAGATTGTTTTCAATGAATATCGGAAGATTCGAGTGATACGGAAGATATCGAGCTGTCTAATCTTTGTTCAGAGTCAGAAAACCAATTACAAGAGGAATATAGTGATAGTGATTGCGAAGATAAGGAATCGTTCGAAGATCTGGAAGAAAGCCATTATAATCCAGCATCGGACGATGAAGATAATTTGCATAAAAAACCAAGATTCGCCGAGTATTATTTATTTTTTATTTTTGTTTTAATTCTTTTAGTATTCAAATCGATTCTACGGCATAGAAAAATTTAAAAATATTATTTTTTCTTATTTTACTGTAGCTTCATTATTCGACTTAGATGTTAATAGCAATTCTGTACAAAAATGAAGCTTCTGATCAAACAATGATACAAAGTTTCTCTCGTATTTTTTCCCATATAATTAGATAGCGTAATCAGTTTTTGGAGATTTGTTAAAATTCGAACAAATTCTCAATAATTACTCATAAATTCATTGTTGCAAATGTCATTTTTTGTATTTTTTCCATTTTTGAGTATGTTTTTGAATTGCGACAGCTATTTTTTTTTACTGCACTGAAAAGTATATGTCAAAACGAATAAAATGAGTACAAGCAGAACTCTGTACGATAATTTTTCACCGTAGAATTTTTATTTGAAAAAAACCTGTTTTTGACAGAAAAAAATGAATATCTCGGAAACTTTTAATTTTTTTATTTAAAAAAAATTTTGGTTAATTTAGACATAGAAAGCTATACTTTCACCAAGTTTCGTCACAATTGAATTATTTTCTTCGAAATGAAAGAGAAAAATCGAAAATTAAAACAATTTATGGTTTTTTGCATTTTTCTCGGAAGTTTTGAGGTTATGTTGAAAGTCACCTATACAAAAGTTGTAGATATTTGCATGATCTATAACTCTTGTATTGGGTATTTTTCGATTCGATGTGTAATTTTGCCGGAAAACATAATAATACCATTTTCCATCTCTTTTCAACCCCCCACAGCAACCCTCCACTACCCTCCGTGTGGAATTTATTTTTTTCACGTTTATTGTAAGCCTCTTGACCATTTCCAACTATAAAAGTCCAGGTAACAATTTTTTTTTTCTCAAAGTGTAATTTGATTGGACTACAAGGTAGTCTTGGTCTTGGTCTTGCAGTCTAATAAGTGGTCTTGATCTTGGTCTTGGTCTTGGTCTTGGTCTTGCACCAAGACTCGCAAGTCTTCAGTAGCGTGCCTGAAGGGCCCGCGGTGCGGGATGGCCCCGAGATATTTGGGGCCCCCAAATTAAACAAAGTATTCTTCTCACACAAAATATTTTTCCACTTATGTCAGTTAAAGAAAATCTTCAAAAAAATCGAAGATTTCTCAATTTTTGCAACCATCGGATGCATTAGAAATGATAGTGATAATTTAGCGTAAAATCTTAAAAATAACTTTTTCTACAAACGTCACTAAAAGTGTCATTTTTAACGGATGCTGTCAGTGTCTAAAATGCCATTTTATGACACTGGTGTTAAAAGTGATTACTTTTAGCACTAGTGCTAAAAGTAATCACTTTTAGGGCGTTTGTCGAAAAAATAGTGTATGACATTCGTGCTAAAAGTGATTTTATTTTGTTCAAAGGGGTGGAACACTCCGCCTTCGGCGTCGTGTCCCAAACTTCCCTTTTCACAAAATAAAATGTCACTTCTAGCACTTATATCATAAATAACTATTATAATAAAATTGTTTAATTTTTACTCCACCCCAGACTCCAACGCACCATAATTTCGCTCATACCGACAACACTGGCCGTGTTGTGTCATGACTGTGCTGCGCCAGTGCCCACAGCGTGCTGCCGGTGTAGGGCATGCCTAGGGTGCCGGCTCTATTATGCGGTATTTGCAACGGGTGGCGCGCACTGGTGGAGTTGAGGCGCAATAATAGCTGGGTTTGGCTATTCAGCACGGAGTTGGAGTGGAGTAAGAACAGATTTTTGTCACGTGATTTAGGAGTGATTAGAGTGAAAAATTAATACGAGAACGACCGGAACGGAACAGCTGATTTGTTTTAAAACAATAGTCAACCGTGACTTTACAACGTTCCAGTTTCCAAGTTTTTTCCATTTTTGTCTTTGGTCTTTTGTGTACCTACTATAAATTGACTTATATTCCTCCACAATAATGAATATGATGCTTTCGCCTCTGTTTAAAAAAATTTTTTCATCATGTTTAATAAATTTTAAAATCAGATCGATTATTTTACTCGATGATTTTACCAATTCCCGCATCCACACAATAGCTATTTACCTAACAAGTGCGGAAAATGAATTTTTCCGCACGCGGCTGCCGTTCACCGAACGACGCGTAGCGGAGTTCGGTGATGCAGCCGAGTGCGGAAAAATATTTTCCGCAAGTGTTAGGTACAATATTTTTCCTACAGGCGAAAAAATGTATTTTTTTTTTTTTTTTTTGACATATCAGTGCGGTAAAATTTTTTCCGCACTGACAGCCGTGCGGAAAAACTTGGAGTCACCCCTAATACGCCAAAAAGCAATACCCGAATGGCTGGAGTACGAATGGAGTCACTCGGAGTGCATGGAGTGAGCAAGCCGAACCCACCTAATGAGTTCACGAAAATATCCCAGTGGAGGTGAAAAGCGGAAAATATTAGAAAGAAAGGAAAATGGATAAAGAATGCACCCGAAAATTGACCATTTTTTCATTAGAAGTAATGAAGCAGAAAGAACAGAACAACCAGGTACCTCAAACCAGGTACAACAGACAAATCAAAATCATGGTAAGTTGACGAGGTGTCTAAAGAGAATCAAATGAGCTGTGACACTGACAACGAGCAGTGTGATTTGGAATGCACCACATGTAATTATTACATTCTTATTCCTCGTGCAGACAGCACTATTTTTCATTAAGTAAATTTTTGAAATTTGATTAACAACTAAAAGCTAACACCCACTAACATCCAGAAGTACAGATGAGCGTCCAGAATTCCGCCTCCTATAGGCATATTCTGTGTTTGTGTGGCAGTCCTATTTTTCTAATGTTAATAAAATAATTTTTTCAATCTTCACCTTTGTTTTGTAAATGTGTTCTGTGTTGGATGCGGCTTTAGCCACCAACTTTATGCTGATAACAGCATGAACACTTATATTTTTATGTATAATTATTATACTTAGGCATGTCGTATATGACCATATTTTCCCTGTGCCATTTGAACTTATGCTGATGATGGATCTATGATAGATCCGAAACATGTACAACCCCCCTTCCAACTGATTATTTTTGTAAAATAAAGAGTGAAGATAGACTGTGTGTTTTACTCCAGTTCTTTAAATATATTTATTTTATTTAATCAGTGGGGGAGACAGTCTTTTTATTCATTCGAACAAGGAAAGACTCCAAGTTACCTGTAATCCTACCGAACCAGGGGCGTAGTCACCGGTGTTCCGCGAGTTCCATGGAACACGGGCCCGGTACCTCAAGGGGCCCGGTTCTAGATGTCAATATTATTTTTTCCCTAGTAAGTAAAAAAAAAACACATTTGACGCTAATTTATATAAAAATAAAACATATCTATATCTACGTAGGTAAAGTCTTCATTTCTTAAATTCTTATGTAGATTTAAAATGATTTATTTTATTCTTTTATGAAAACTTTTCGAGTTTACCGCTTGTCGCATATCGTACGGCCGAATTACTTCGTAGTATGCCAGGATTGCCAAAGGCACTAGCTGACATCACATACATAACCTCACTTCCGTTGGGGGGACAAAAAAAGCATTTGAAAGGTCCATTTAGCACACAGGCGCTAGCTTGTCACAAATGTCATAACGTGACTTTCGTTAGGGAGACAAACATGTCATTGAGGTTATGTGTGAGACCGCTCTTTTTTGACATTGCTTCGACAATTTGACGTTTTATGCGTGAATCAAACGTCAAACTTTTGAAGCAATGTCAAAAAAGAGCGAATTTTGTGGTTTATGAGTACTAGGCTTTAAGCTTTAATTTGAAGGGCCAGTTTCTCAATAGCGAGTCACCTCCGGGTTGGTTTTAACTCCAGGGTAAGCGTAAGAAGTTGCAATGTTCACCCTGGAGTTATGCCTAACCCACGGGTGACTTGCTATTAAGAAACCGGCCCTTAGGGTATTTATGGCATGACATTGCACATGTAATATGTCTAGAATTTTCCGCAGAGTCAAAAAATGTCATGATGTACAGAATGTACGATTTAAAAAAATAAAGTTGATAACGGTACGGTACAGGTGTTCTTGGAACCACCTGACCACCTGTCTAAAAATTGGCGTGAAAAAATCTCCAGCAAAAAAAACAAAATCGACGTGTGAGCAGTTTTGCCAAAACGCCTTTATTTATTTTACATTGAATATGTTCCATATTTTCGTTCACCCTGCATATTTAGAAAAAAAAATATATATTTCTTTGATTTTTCAATTCTTTTATTTCGCAGGAGTAGGGGCTTGGTAAAATTTTTGAACACGGGCCCGGAGCATCGTCACTACGCCACTGTACCGAACGTCACAATCTAATCCAAACTAGCACTGACTGACTGAAGTAAATAACCGAGAATTTCTGCTTGCAATTGCAATTGACAATAAGGTGTTTTCGGTTTCTTGTTTTCCTGATAGTTCTAGGGTTCTAGAACCTCAATTGCCCGAACCAAAATAAACCCTGGCATGCATTAGGATTTTTTCAGTTCTTATCGAGTTGATAGTAACATTTTGTCTTGGAATAATTATATCTAATAATTTATGATTTTGAGAGTTTTAAAGTGAAGAGTTCGAGATGGCTTCCGTCCGTCCGTTTGTCCGTTTGATGTAGGTAGATGACGATAATTGGGATTATTGGAAAGATTTCGAGATTCGAGAACGAAGATTTGGAGCCTCAAAATCAAGACTTGCTTGTTAAGTGCGAAAGAGTTATTTTGAATTTGTATTTAAATGTTAAAAACATGAAAATATGCGAGCAAAGTAGTTCTGATTGATAAATAATAAAAAGGACTGAGGAATTTACTAAATTGTCGGCTTCTACAATTTTCCGTGATTAGAGATTGGAGCGAGAAATGTGATAGATCACGGCTCAAAACGTCCCGTGTCGATAAATAATTGTTTACAAAAAAAGATTGAAGCACTAAACGAACATCAACTTGCAGCACTTGACGAGCACTCCGGGCTATCCTCAACATGGCACGGAAGAAAATAATAATTGACGATTACGTGTTAAATGTTGTAGCATCTTGTAACACTTGACGAGCACTAGAGGACCTCAATTTTTGATTAGGAAATGCTGACTTGTACGGGCTGTCATCAAGCTGGCCGGGAGGAAATAATTAGGGATTACGTGTTAAATATCAATCATTATGAAAAAAAAAAATTGCAGTATCTTGCAGCACTTGACGAGCACTAGAGGACCTCAATTTTTGATTAAGAAATGCCGACTTCTCCGGGCTGTCATCAGCTTGGCCCGGAAGAAATAATTAGGGATTACGTGTTAAATATCAAACATTTTCAAAAAAAATTTATAGCATCTTGCAGCACTTGACGAGCCCTAGAGGACCTCAATTTTTGATTAAAAAATGCTGACTCGTCCGGGCTGTCATCAACTTGGCCCGGAAAATATAATTGGGGATAACGTGTTAATTAATAAATATTAGAGAGATATCGGTAACCCAAATAGTGTCATGCAGTATTAGCGCCTACGTTATTTTGACATTAAACCTATGCGCGATTCGATTTTTAACACTACGTACTGAAAGAACGTTACCGCATAACGTAATTTACCCAGCATTTACGTTAAGCGCTATTTCGAATAACGTCTAAAAATAACGCCGTGGAATAATAGGTCATGTTATGTTTATTGTTTATTTTATTATTTTTGTTGTGTTCAAGTGAATATGGATTGTTTAAAAAATAGTAAAAGAGCAAATCATCTGTCCCTGACCCCTGACCATTTTCAACAGACAACACAAATCAAATTAAAACAAGGTACAAGTTGGGCTACGGTTCTAAAATAACGGATGCGAACAGGCAAATTTTACATTAAACTGTTTTCCGATAACTCTAATTTGAAAGTATGATACCGCTTTACTTTAAAAAAATAACTCCTGGCGTTATTATCGTCCATACGCGCTATCTGTTTTACCGATATCTCTATATTATGATTTTTTTTTTTTGCAGCATCTTGCAGCACTAGGCGAGCATTACCTAATCCCAATTTTTTATTAAAAAATGCCGGGTTGTCCGGGCCAAGTTGATAGAGCTGTCATAGGGACGCAAAAGAAAAAGTCAAAAAGGTCTGTGTAGTGCCGAATCAATGAAAAGGGCTGTCAAAGATGTGATTAAAGATAAATTAAGCATTTAAGAAATGCAGCAGAGGAAAACAACGTGAAACATCAAACATTTGCAAGATACCCACATAACAAAATTGCATCCTTAGAATGTACTGAGAATCTTTTTTTAGGAGGAATGTGCCTAGAATGTTCGCCAATGCCATTGCGAATGTCCTGAGAATGTTCTGAGAAAAGTTTGTAGAAATACTGTTTGCAATACCCAAGAACTTCCTGGGAAATCCATTAGGATATTCCTAGAATATACTTATGAGATTCTCAGTGCATCCTGAAAAGAATATTCCTGTTTGATTCTAAAAATATGCTGGAAATGTATATTTATTCTCACATTCAAAGAATGTTTCTATGAAATTATAGTTATGTTCTCAAAAGAATATTATACCAATATGCTTGAAATATTCTTAGAATATATCTACATATATCATTCTCAATATGCATCCTAGACATAACATTCTTGTTTGATTCTAGGGACATACTTGGAATGTTAATTTTCGCATCCGACCAAATAATGCTCCTTTCAGTCCTTTTATATTAAAGGCAGTGAAAGAGTTGTTGGAAAATTTCTCTGGAAAACACAAGTGTTTAACCAAAGCTCCAGTTTCAAGCTTATTATGCTCTCATCGCGGTAAGCACGCCAACTGAGAAAAACAGGTTCCAATAAATACATAAATAGAACGTCCAAAAATGAATATTTCAATTAAAACAATTTTAGAATATTCATTAAACATTCCTAAAAGAACATTCCAAAAAGCACTTTGAGGGAATATTCTGAGAATATGAATGTTCTTTCACTGTTATGTGGGTATGTTAGAAAAACCCAAAATAATGAAGAAAAGTTATCTTACCCCCCTCGTTCCTGTATTATTTTTGAATAAACCTTATTTTTCTCGGTTTTTATGTATGTCTCAAACTGGCCCACTTTATGACGGGCTACCTTGAGACAAAATCAGATTTTTTAAATTGCTCCATAAAATAAAATAAATAATATTGTGTTTATAATTTTATCAAAAAATGTGTGTAATTAGATGAAATATTATGAGGCTTATGTAACTGTAGCGAAAAAATTTAAATTTTCAATTTCATCCCCAAAATAGTGAAAGCTGTCTCAATGTGGCCCACCCTCCCCTACATATAGGTTGTGGATTGTGTCTAAAAATCTAAACAAAAAATAGAGCTATTAGGGTGCCACGCACTACTGGAGGTTGGCCCGGCCTGATGTCCTCCCTGCTGGGTGCGCCACTGCTATTTACAATTAATTGCGGGCGGCGCTAACACAAGAACTATTTTATTTAAACGTGGATCTCATTTGATTTTTTCATGCCTGTCTATAATTGAGTTGAAATGTATCTATCTATTTTCTTGATAATCTAATGCAGCTATTCTTTTAATAGTAAAATTTTTTTATAAATATTTCACTAAGTATACAGGATCCCAACTATTTCATAAGGACAACATTGATTGCTATCTCGAAAACGGTTAAAGTTACGAGGGCGTTCAAATTAGAAAAAAGTTGCCATTTTTGAAAAATGGTAAAAATATAATACTTTTGAATTTGAACTATGTCTCTAAAATCAATAGATTTTAAAATATTTGATAAAATTGTTTATGAAAATTTTCAAAAATCACCCTGTATTTGCGAAACTAATAGAAATTTGGCAACAACGAAAATATATTTTTATTATTCTTCAAAAATGGCAACTTTTTTCTAATTTAAACGCCCTCGTAACTTTAACCGTTCCCGAGATAGCAATACTGTCCCTATGAAATAGTTGAGACCCTGTATATCTAATATATAAAATTCTCATGTCACAGTTTAAGTTAAGGGTGGTCCACCCCAAAATTTTTAAATTTTTTCTTGCTTCTCACCACTACATAACTCAACTTATTTTTATTTATTCCATTCAACCGATGTAACAGTATTATCTTATAGCAGCTTTACTGCTCCCAGAGCGCTCTCTATTTGGGTGGTGACGTCACAGATCTCTGCGGAAGGGCTCCGAGAGGGGTAAAATTTTAATTTTAGGTGATTTCTGATCCAGAGAGTAAACATTAATTTTCTTCAACCAAGGCCAAATTCACCATTGAAAAAAACTGAATTTAATTCATCTACTAGATACGTTAACACAACATTTAATAGGTATTTAATAATTCATAGGCGGTACGAAGTTCGCCGGTTCAGCTAGTAATTTCATAAGTTTGAAAAAAAAAATATCTAAGTCACTGGGGGCCTGTTACTTTAGCTGACATTAGAAATAACCCAATTTATGCCATTAGTAGATAAAATGTCACGTTTCAGTTCTTCACTAAACAAATATTATTTTCTACGAACGAATGCAATTCAGTGCTAGAAAGGATGCGAGAAACCAGATTCTGAATGAGCGGACCCGTTTTCAGCTCTATAACTAATTCAAGCGTACTGACCAAATGAAATCTAAGCAAAAGTTGGCATTCAAAAACTTATTTACACTAGAATAATTAGGGGTAAAGGACTTCAAATTGTTCCAACATTTGGTGGACCTCATAAAAAAATCCAGCAAGTAAATTAATTGAATTCACATTACCCTCAAAAATAATTGGACTGAATAAACAAAGAACTAAAGTCTATTGAAAACTATATTACTAACATTCGAAATCATTGAAAGGCACCAAATTTTCAACTCAAAATGCAAAATAAATCAGGATTTTTTTGAAGCTTATTTGATAAATTTGTAATTTTTCCCTTGGAAATACTAGGCAATTTACTTACGTAATTTAGCACTAGCCAGAACAAAACTTCCCAATGCAAATAATAAAATATCAAGCTTCCCCATATTTTTTAAGTTTTCCTAAATTAACTTAGCAACGACAGCTTTATAACTAAGTCTAAAAACTTCTGCAATCGCAATTTATAATTTTATTTATTTACTTGAGGAAAGATCCATAGATTAGAATAATTATTTTGTTATTTTTTTGCAATAATTTATTGGTTGTTAGCTAGTTAAACAAAATCAATTAAATTAGGTATTATTGAACATCCAAGCATGTATAAAAGTTAATTAGCATCAAAAAGCGCTACATAAACCAAGCAGTTGCATTAATCGTAGGTAGCTATCTATATATGCTAACATCAAAGTTTATCATAGGCACCTTGTTTTGCCTATTTTTTGTTGCTTGTTATTGAGTTTTAAATATGTAATTATTAATCAATGTCAATATTAATAATAATAATGTTTAATAATCATTCTGATCTCTATTCAACATCACTTCAAGTAGAAAATAAACACTTCAACGGTCCAATTTTTTTCAATTTGATTTCTCAAATTAGTGGACTTCAATCTATTTGTAAACCAATTTCAGTTTCGATAGTGGTGCCGCGAGATGAGACTTAAGGTTGGTCTCGTCTCGTCTCGACATTTCGAGACGAGACCGTGACTTAGTCTCGGTCTCAAGTACCAAAGTCTCGTCTCGTCTCGAGTGGTCTCGTCTGGTCTCGAGTTATAAGAGGGTGTCCGAAAAATAGAGTAAAAGCTCTTCGCTACGTGGTGGAGGATCCTTCAAGGAACCCCAGAAAAATAATTTAAAAAATCTAGTGGCATTCTTAAGAAAGTTATTTGCATTTTCATATTTATTAAAATTGGCAACACTGAAAAAATCCCGTTGAAAATGTGTCAGAGAATGAAATTAAATACCCATGTAATTACCGAAAGTGAATTTCCACATTTACCTCTTTATATTACCAAGAATAATGCTGGAGAAGGATTTTTTAAATTATTTTTCTAGGGTTTCTCAAAGGGTCCCCTACTACGTGGAGAGCTTTTCGCTATTTTTCGGACACCCTATATTTATGGTTTTTATTTTTATGTTATAACGGAAGTCCAAACTGCCACAGTGAAAAATCAGTTATTTAAAGAGTGAAAAATCACAGTAAAGAGTAACCGTGATATTTGAAAAAATATGAACGTCAAAAAAAATAAAAAATAATTCGGACAAAAGAGTTTTTGGAAAAAGAATCACCCTTTAATTTTTTTTGTGATTTAATGGGATGCTTCCTACATATACTTTATCTTCAGATCTAACTTCCAGTTTAGCCGAAAATGCTTGTGCTTTAAATTTTTTTTAAAATTGATCTCATTACTGGCTAAACCGAAAGTGGAATCTGAAAATTAAGTAGGTACTTACGTAGAAATCATCCTATTAATTGTTAGTATCAAAATTTACTGATTTCATATTCAAATAACCCAGAATAGTCCAATAATAAAGCTATGAAAGAAAAATTTCACTTGTTATCTCGAGACTCTCGCCGTCGAGACTTCGCGAGACGAGACCAAAAGCCCGACTTTTCGAGACGAGACGAGACCGGTCTCGAGTCTCGCGACATCACTAAGTCTCGATTTCAGTGTATTCCTATACTAAACTATGGAGTTAATCAAATAGATAATTGACAAAATACTAGTTTATTAATGGCTGCCCAACAAAAGAAAACTTTTCTTCTTTGTGCCTCCATTCTTGAAACCAATAGAAAAATTGCTTTCTGAACAGCTCCCTTTAAATTCTTTCATGTAATTGTGCGTTTTGTTCGTTGTGTTTTTCACAATGATCCTATTTTATGTTCAATAATTTTTTTTTATATATAAAATGAGCAAACAGCAGGAAGAAATGCTGGTGGACTTTTTATGCAAAATACCTGAAATGTGTTCTGGAAAATTCCCTAACATTTATAAGGGCTCGGTGCCGATCCCTACAATATTAAATATTACCTCTGCCCGAGGGGCCAAAAAAAAGTTAAACTTTGTGCTTCGATAATCTAAAAGGGTTACTTTGAGGCAGAACATTTTTCCCAATCTCTAGCTTCCTCAACATCATCATTCATGATGTGCCAAATAAACACTTCATTGATATTGTCCATTGTTATTTGCTAACCAATAATCTAATAAGAACTTCAAGAACCAACACGATACAACAGAATTCAAAAACAAACAGGAACAGACTTTGGAAACATTAGGTCGACATGTGTTTATATTAGCAAATTCCATTGCCCTGCCTAATTTCTTTTACGTATGACCAATAGAATTTTCAACTCCCTCGAGGTAATAAAATTCCCACAATTTTCCATCAGAATATTTCAAGAATAGCGTCATTTGGTCCTTATGCTTGGATATGTTATGAATATGTTACCATATTTCGTGAGATTCTAAGCACCTGGCCCCTTATTCTTGACTGGTAGGGAGTAGAACTGGTGAGAGAAATGGGCGTGGTTCCCCTAAATTTAATAAAGTGGTATTCTTGAAGAAAAACTTGTAACGTGCTACCGGGTATTAACGCACATTAATCAATAAATAATAGTATATTATATACCTAGGTAGAGAAGTTGGTCATTATATACCGAAAGCTTTTATAAACCTCGGCGCGCAGCGCCGAGGTTTATAATGCTTGAGGTATATAATGACTTTCTCTACCGAGGAATATATAGAATTTTTTTTACTACTGCTAGTAGAAAATAAAAAAATTGTTTAAAATCTGTGTTCTAATTATTTTTTGTGAACGCCCTCTTGAAAGTGCTGCCCTCTATCAACAGCTTATATAACTTCCTATGTACCTACAGAAACCTGCATTTTTTTTTCAAATTGACGTATGAAATTGAAATTGAACCAATAGAAACATGAAAATATCCTTGCGTCATGACGTCATTTTCATTATTGACCTAGGTATTTTTTCATTATTTTCATTATTAACCTAGGGAGAGAAATTCAATTTTTTCTTTGAAAAATAGATTGAATAATGTCTATTTCTCAGGTTAGTAGTAAAAAAGGAAAATTACCTATGTTTCATTCAAACTTAACTTTATTAATAGATAAATACTTGAAAATCAATTGAAGGAATATTACGTGTCGGAAATCCTTAAGTTTAAATGAATGATTTTTAAGGTATTAAGGGCTATTTCTTAATAATTATCAATCCTACAAGTTTTGGGTATAGTTTGGCCAAACGTTTATATGTGACTAAGGGTGGGTATTATAAAACTGCTTTGACAGTTAACTTGAAGTTAATTTTTTGAATTACATGTAATTCCAGAAGTTAACTTTAAGTTAACTCCCAAAGTAGTTTTATAATACCCGCCCTAAATAAGTTATAAAATGAAATAAATCTGCACTGACGCCTTAACTGGGGAATTTACTAGTGATTAAATGTATGACTTTACTTGAAATACATATAATGAATGAATTGTTGATTTAAACGAATTTCGCCAGGTTACGAAATTCACAAGGCTCTTAGGTTTTTGCAGCACAATAACCTTGATTATTTACTTGAACATAAATCTTAAGAGGTAGGTACTTATCTTGACTCGACCGTGTTGGATGGACGTTGGGTTTTCCAGGTTAGTAGAATTAACAATCTATCGCAGAATCGTCGAACAAAGGTGAATGGGGGTGAAACCCCAATCTGGTGGAGTTACTGGTGACTGTCTCTTATTTGCTGCTTGCTCGGTTGAGCTAAGCTGACTGGTATGTTGAAATCAGGTCCACGTAACTGCGTCCTCCACTTCAGCTCCAGACGAGAACTTCTTAATTAGTACAATCCTGAATCCCTACGTGAAGCCGTATTCTAAAGCTGTAAAGAAATCCCAATTAAAACTCGTATTTGACCATCCTCGAAGTCTTCGTTTCTTGACATGACATGAAACCAGGACCCGTTTCCTCTTTTATAATTCGGCAAATAATATATCCTGGGCAACAATATATTTTTTTTACTACTAATCTGAAAAGTAGTAATTATTCCATCAATTTTTCTGGGAAAAAATTGAATTTCTCTCCCTAGGTTAATAATGAAAATAATGAAAAAATACCTAGGTCAATAATGAAAATGACGTCATGACGCAAGGATATTGTCATAAAGTAACAGGTTTCTATTGGTTTAATTTCAGTGTCAAACTGTCAATTTTAAAAAAAGCAGGTTCCTGTATGTACAGTGTGGTCATTTTATCTTGATAACATTTCAAACTGTCATAATTTCTTTATTTTTGAAGTTATTTAAATAAATAGAAAAACATACTGTAGGGTTTTTCTCCAAGTTTTAGATAGGGTGGACAAAAAACAAAAGACTAATATATTTTGACAGTTATGCACACAATTAGCATTTTTTTAAATGGAACACCCAGTAAATTTTTAGTTTGTTTGATAATATGTTTTATTCTGATTGCAATCAATACAATACAATTTACCTCATATTTACATGCAGAAATGTTTTATTTATTCTAAATGAAAATGTTGATTACCTACACAGATTACCTGCAAAGGTAGGTGGGTAGACACAATTTTCCATTAGAATAAATAAAACATTTCTGCATGTAAATATGAGGTAAATTGTATTCAATTGTATTGTATTCTATATATTGCAATCAGAATGGAACATATTAGCAAACAAACTGAAAATTTACTGAGTGTTCCATTTAAAAAAATGCTTTTTATGTGCATAACTGTCAAAATATATTAGTCTTTTGTTTTTTGTCCACCCTATCTAAAACTTGAAGAAAAACCCTACAGTATGTTTTTTTATTTATTTAAATAACTTCAAAAATAAAGAAATTATGATAGTTTGAAATGTTATCAAGATAAAATGACCACCCTGTACATTATATAGGAAATTACCGTAAGCTGTTGATAGAGGGCAGCACTTCCGACAAGAGAAAATAATTTGAGCACAGGTTTCACCTATTTTTTATTTTCTACTAGCAGTAGTAAAAAAAATTCTATATATCCCTCGGTAGAGAAAGTCATTATATACCTTACGCATTATAAACCTCGGCGCTTCGCGCCTCGGTTTATAAAAGCGCTCGGTATATAATGACCAACTTCTCTACCTAGGTATATAATGTACTATTATTTGCAACCATATATGTAATCTTGTCATTACTGACTTTTTAAAAATTTGGAAGTGACACTTTACCTGTGTCACTTCCCTCTTCGATTTCCCTCACCGATTTCCCTATTCGACTTCCCTCACCGATTTCCCTCACTGTAATTTATTTACCTTTGCTGGCAACAATGAGAACATGTCAGGTAAAAACGACAAAGCAGTGAATGACACATTTTGGCATGTTTGTTTTATTTTTTTTATATCAAAATAGTACATTAAAATACAAGTTTCATAAAATGACTTATGAAACGAATATTTTATACTATTTTTTCTATTTTGGTATTGTTTAATTTAAAAAAAAAAACCTTTTCCTGGAAACTTTATTCTCTTATTTCCTGATTTCATATGTTTAGGTTGGTAACACTACATGCCAAATATAGAAATCTTCTATTATTTTTTATAGTGAATGACAGTTCGATGGCCATCAGTCAGCCAGTGTTACCAACCTCCGATAAGTAAAAAAGGAGTTTCACAAAGAGCTTCTTTTCGAAACTACTTTTAGTGTCGAAAAGACTTCGATATGACACCAAAATAGAAAAAAACTGATTGACTAATCATAATTAATTTTGTGCTTGCAAATAAAATAGTATACAAACCTCGGAGGAAAGTTTTCAGTTCTGTCTCGAGATTAATAGTCAATCTCGACGCTTCGCGTCTCGATTGACTATATAAATCTCTCGACAGTAATGAAACACTTCCCTACTCGGTATGTAATATACTATTATTTGCAACCATAAATGTAATCTTGTCATTACTGACTTTTTAAAAATTTGGAAGTGTCACTTTACATGTGTCACTTCCCTCTTCGATTTCCCTCACTCTAATTTATTTACCTTTGCTGGGAACAATGGGAACCTGTCAGGTAAAAATGTCAAAACAGTGAATGACAGATTTTGGCATGTTTGTTTAATTTTTCTAATACTAAATTTTTTTTATGAATAATCATAATTATCGTGTGTGCTTGCAAATAAAATAGTATACAAACCTCGAAGGAAAGTTTTCATTTCTGTCGCGACCCGTGGGCCGAAAGTAAATGAAATTTTTAAAATTTATTGTATTTTTTGACTTTCACTTTCGGCCCACGGGTCAAAAGTAAACTTTCGACCCGTGGGCCGAAAGTAAATGAAATTGTCAATTATTGTATTTTTCAGTTTTGATTCAAATAAAAATTTCAAAATTCGAATGTTTGTAAATAAAATAGTATACATACCTCGGTGAAAAGTTTCATTACTGTCTCGAGATTTTAGTTAGACCTCGGCTGTGCCTCGGTCTAACTAAAATGTAACAGTACATGTAACAGTAATGAAACACTTTCCACCTCGGTATGTAATATACTATTATATGCATTCATATATTATCTAATCTTGTCATTACTGACTTTTTAAAAATATGGAAGTGACACTTTACCTGTGTCACTTCCCTCTTCGATTTCCCTTATCGATTTCCCTATTCGACTTCCCTCACCGATTTCCCTCACTCTAATTTATTTACCTTTGCTGGCAACAATGAGAACATGTCAGGTAAAAACGTCAAAGCAGTGAATGACACATTTTGGCATGTTTGTTTTATTTTTTTAATATTAAAAAAATTGATTGACTAATCATAATGAATGGTGTGCTTGCAAATAAAATAGTATAAAATGTGTTTTTTTTTTAGAGATAAAAGTCAAAATGACATTATGTTGGCAATACAATGTAAAATTGTCAATGCTTTCAAATTTTTTATGTAGAAAAGGCTTGTGTGGCCAACATAGTTACTGAATTTTTGACTTGGGGAATTAGGCAATTCAAACCACGTGACTTTCAAGATGGCGTGGCGGCCACACATGGGCCAAAAAACAGAAAAAAATATCTAGAATCTGCTCGATTTATTAGTTTAGGTACCTAGTCAACAAATATTTTATTAAATAGTCTAAATCAAAGTTGCAAGCAAAACTCTAAGCAAAATAATTTGAAATACGCATAAAAACACATTCAAAACAAAATTGCTTGGCCGTCACGCCATATTGAATTTCCCTATCTGACAGATGGATTGAATTGCCTAATTATCTTTAAAAAAAAAAACAGACTTTACAAACCTTGGAGGAAAATTTTCATTTCTGTCTCGAGATTAATAGATTAATAGATTATACCTATAAATCTCTCGACAGTAATGAAACACTTCCCTACTCGGTATGTAATATACTATTTCCAATGCAAAATCACTTTCCCGCCACTTGTCATCCTTCACCTTTGTAAAGGCATCTGCCGATAATTAGGTTTCTGCTATTCTAGTTTCGCTAAAGCTAAGCGGCGGAAACCCTAGGTTAGTATAAAGTGTCATATTACTAATTTCAAAATGTCGACAAAATTCGACATGTGGATCAACGACCTCCCGTCTGCCAAATTAAATTTATGTTGCATTTACGATTTAGAGATCAATTAGGAAATGGCAGAAAATCTCGGTTGTTATAATAATATTTAACAATTTTTGAAGTTGTATCAAAATGCTGAGATGTTGAAACAATTTTCTCCCGCCTAAAACATGTTTTGTTACAATGGATTTTAGATAAATATTGTACCTTTGCAACGGCAGAAAAATTGGAGTGGTACAGACATTTATTTTTAATTTTTCAAAATGTCAAAAAATTTCAAATTTGAGATCAATTATTTCCCGTCTGCCATTAATGTATATTAAATAAATTGCTACCAAAAGCTTAAGTTTTGACTGGCAGAAATTGCAGAGTGGTACAAGTCCTAATAAACAATTAACAAAATTGCGACAAAAATTGTTTATATGATGAACGTTTTTAACCCGTCTGCCATTTGGTTAAGTGAAATGTAGTAATGAGAATATGCATATTTTCAATATGGCAGAAACCGCAATAAGTTACATAAGTTGCACATATGGTTATTAAATTGTAATTTTCTCCCGTCTGCCAACTTAATTGAGTAGAGTTACTATCAAAACAACTGAATACCTATCAAAAAGCAAAATGACTGCTTATATACAGGGTCTGTTCCTTATAATTAGTGCGGCTCCTACAACTTAAACAAAAGAAAATACAGAAAAAAGTTAAATATAATAGTTGTAGGGTTCTCTATTATCTTTCATATATGTCAAAATAGGCAAATGACAGGTGTCATCTGTCATAATGAAAACACTTGCATTTTTTTAAATGGAACAACCTGTATATTTTTAGCTACGATAATAGATTTTTTTCTTCTGATTTCAAATATACCATATATATTGATATTTGGTTCAGCTGTTTTTACGCTATTCAAATTTAAACATGCACATGCATTACATTTCCCCTTAATTAGGTCTGTTCCCGGTTTCTAATATCAATGATGACGCTTGCTCAATGCAATTTTAAAATGAAATAGTGCAAAAACAGCTGAACCAAATATCAACATATATCATACATTTGAAATCAGAAGAAAAAAATCTATCATTCTAGCTAAAAATATACAGGGTGTTCTATTTAAAAAAATGCTAGTGCTGTCATTATGACAGTTGGCACCTGTCATTTGCCCATTTTGACATGTGCAAAATATAATAGAAATAAAACCCTACAACTTTTGAATTTAACTTTTTTTTGTATTTTCTTTTGTTTAAGTTGTAGGAGCCGCACTAATTATGAGAAACAGACCCTCTACAAATGTTTGAAATCTCACATACAAGTTATAATTTTTTTTCAATGCCTATCACACATACAGGGTGTCCCAGGGAAAATAGTCCACCCCGATTTATTGGATTTGGGATAAGAATCTGGAAAAACGCTCGAACACGTCGATCTTTGATTTGAGGGGGAACTATTTTTCAGTTCTTTTTATTCCCGTAGCTTCAACCCCCTATCTAGGGGGAGAACAACCCCCCAAATTTAAATAGGGAATAGGGGTGGTGTCATGCCTCTTTTTAAAGGTCTCATCGAGTTCTTTATGGCCCTAGAATTTTGTTTCATTATTTTCATCCGTAACGCAATGACAGCTTGCCAAAATCGTGGAAATAGCCTATTAGTTTTAGTGGGAGTCAAAGCGATCCTTACCTCCCTTAATAAAAATACTTGAAATTGAAGTTTTTTATTATTATTATTCATGAGGTGTACACGAGAATTGTAAATTGTAGGTATTTTACACGTATTTTTATTAAGAGAGATGAGTACCGCTTTTACTCCTACTAGAACAATAGTTTATTTCTAAGATTTTGACAAGCTGTCATTTCGTTATGGATGAAAATATTGAAATGAAATTCTAGGGCCTTAAAGAACTTGATGAGACCTTTAAAAAGAGGCATGACACAACCCCTATTCCCTATTCAAATTTGGGGGGTTGTTCTCCCCCTAGCTAGGGGGTTGAAGCTACGGGAATGAAAAAAACTGAAAAATAGTTCCCCCTTAAATCAAACATCGACGTGTCCGAGCGTTTTCCAAGATTCTCATCCCAAATCTAATAAATCGGGGTGGACTGTTTTCCTTGGGACACCCTGTATAGATTTTCCTGATGAGGATGAAAGTGAAGAAGAAATTAATGAAAACGAAGATTTTGGTGATTTATCAAATTTAGATGAAGGCAATAATGATGATGATAATGGAGAAGGCGACATCAGTTGTGATGGAAGTGACTCCGAACCGATATATGACAATGACAACGATAATGATGATGCTGATGATAATTATAATGCAGATGCTGTTTTTGATAATGTTGATGATTAAAAAAAATTTTCCTAAGGATACAATTTTTTATTATTCTGCCTTATCATATTTAGGTGTCTTGAGAGCAACTTTAATTTTAATCAACCGGTTGTCAGACGGGAGAAAACTGTTTGGCCACATAAACATTTTTCGCAATTTAACAATAATTGTGCAACGTATGTAGCTCATTGGGGTTTCTGTCATATTGAGAATGTGCATATTCTCATAACTACATTTCACTGAAACAAACGGCAGACGGGTTAAAAACGTTCATGATATGAACAATTTTTGTTCCAATTTTGTTGATCAATTATAAGAACTTGTATCAGCCTGCAATTTCTGCCAGTCGAAATTTAAGCTTTTAGTAGTAGCTAATTTAATATAAATTACTGGCAGACGGGAAAAAATTGATCTCAACTTTGAACATTTTTGACATTTTTATTGTTTCTGCCAATTGTTAATATACCTTGGATACATCTGCCAATACATTTCTTGGATTTTACTTTGCATGTCAAACTCATCTTCCAAATGGCAGATGGGAGAAAATTGTTTCAACATCTCAGCATTTTGATACAACTTCAAAAATTGTTAGATATTATTATAACAACCGAGATTTTCTGCCATTTCCTCATTGATCTGTAAATCGTAGATGCAACATAAATTTAATTTGGCAGACGGGAGGTCGTTGATCCACATGTCCGATTTTGGCGACATTTTGAAATTAGTAATATGACACTTTATACTAACCTAGGGTTTCCGCCGCTTAGCATCCTTGTACTAATTTTTGTTTAAATTACCTTCACAATGTGTGGCAGACGGGATAATATTGATCCAAATCTCCACTGTTCAATACATTTTCAAATTAGCATATCATTGTATTGTCACACGCGGGGCTTTTTGAATTTTCAGCCATTCCACTTCTTATTGCATAAAGAAGAACCATCCTTAATAGCAGACGGGAGAAAATCGTTTTAAAAAAAAGGTCGTTATGCACCGGTCTATAATGAGGAAACGACTCCCCGGGGAGCTCGACGTTCTCCGAGTATGTATCATGAGGACAGGCATCTCAGTGACTTGACCTCAAAATAAAAATTCGTGTGTTTTTTTTTTGTTGCGTTTTCTGTGGAGGACATCATGGATATTGAAAATTTCAATAACCTGATTTTTAATGATATTCTAATCGAGGATATTGAAGATACCGAAGATGCCTTGGAAAAAGTTCCAAGAGATGTGCTACCTAGGATTATTGCATTTCGCCTCTCCGATAGAAAATTTGTGCAATTGTTTAGAGTTTCCAAGAATGTATGCAATAAAATCATTGAAATGGTTACCCCATTTTTTGTTCAGCCAACAAGGGTATCAGCAATAGAATCAACAGTTAGAAAAGTGCGTATACATATCAAGTTTTATATACTACTCAGTGGCCATACTTGGTGGGTTAGAGGCCCATTCTGTATGTAATACCTATATGAATTAGGTATGTCATGCTGACAGGGTCTGTATACATATAGTCAAAGATGTACAGGAAACTAAAACTAATTAGATTATTTTTATGCATTTTTATTCAGGTTCTAGCAACTTTAATATTTTTTGCTTTGGCGCTTTGAGCAGCTACCAAGAGATCACAGGAAGCAATAGTTTTGTGGCTATTATCCGAGCAAGTAGAGTTATAAATGAAGTTTCAAGTGACCTGAATAGGGCTGAAATTTTGAACAACAATATCCGATACCCGAGAACCGTGGAAGAACTACAAGGACTTCGCTCAAGGTATGGTATTTGTAATGACCTAATTTGTTTGTACCTTTACCATTTTTTCATAAAAACAGTGATACCTTGACTTAATAAACTCACTAGAATGTTTTTATTTTTTTATAGGTTTTATTAAAAGTACCAAATGCCTGGCCTTTGTGGGTGCATTGATTGTACCCATGTGGCTATAGTTGAACTGACAGAAAATGAACATATATACGTAAACAGGAAAGGATACATTCTTTAAATGTTCAACTTGTAAGTTTTAAGTTCTTCAAGTATATTACTTCTTCATAATGCTAAAAGTGTTATTTATATTTTTAAAAAACTTTTTGGTGGTTTTAAATATGCGATACTAATTTAAGAATCTTGAATGTCAACTCCCGATTTCCAGGGTCAAGTCATGATGCCCATATATGGAGCCAATTTTCTGTTAGTATATAAATAGAGAGTACATATCGGAGAAATCCCTGCCAATATTTGTTTTTTGTTAGGCGATTCAGGTAAGAGTAAAAATAGTGTCTCCTATTTTGCTGGCCTATTTTCCCTTAAGAAATTGCTTGGACCTACACACTCACTGCTATTATATTTTGTTTAGGGATATCCAACCCGTACCTGGCTTCTAACACCATTAGCTAAGCCACAGAACCTGGGGGAACAAAGATTCACACACAGGCTTTGTACTGTAAAGTCTTTGATAGAGGTGCAACGGGGTCCTTAAAAATAGGTTCCGGTGCTTGTTAAGACACCGTACCTTACAATATAGCCCTGTTATGGCTACCAAAATACTCAATGCCTGTTTTGTTCCACACAATCTATATATAGAACATAATATCCCAGCAGTTATTAGCAATTATTGTCTTAATGCTATAGAGAATTTCAATGAAATTCGCAGAGCATTAAACCCAGATCTAGTTGCGGCAAGAAGAACTTCAGTGGAATATTATCGTAATATTATAAGGTAAATTTCTCAAGGGAAATGCTCAAATACATTGTCACTTGGCCCCTCAAAAGTTAACAAAAAGTTCATGAAAGCATCATCTCTTGTAAATTACTGATATCAGTAGTCATTTGGCGCACAGAATCAGAAATACTTTTTAAAACCTGAATTATAATAATGTTTTTTGTTATTATAATAACTTTTCACAGCCTCAATTTTTGCTTTATAATAATTTTCTTTGTTACTTATTTATTTTATTTATTTATCTACAAGCGTTTGGTTATGACGTTTTTACATAACCATTTTTCTAGTATTTGAGTAACGTCATGAGAGCCATAACACAACTAGTGGTGTTATAGACTAGGTTATGAATTCATAACACAACTAGTGGTGTTATGGACGAGGTTATGAGTCTATAACACAACTATTTTTGGTGATTTGACAAATGTCAAAGGTAAACCTGTAAAGGTAAAATGAAGGTAGACAACTATTGATGAACGAAAATAATTGGAAAAATATTCTTATTTTTCGCTTTGTAGATAAAACTTTGTACATCACACGTACGTTTAAACATGACTACAAAACTTGTGTGATTAGAGCGACTCGGTCTACGACCTCGTCGTTCTAATCTTCCACACTCGTTATTGAAATCATGTTCATAAACGCACTTGTAATGTAAATAACTATTATTCAATATACGGGTTCACCCCTCTATTACAAAATATTATTATTACTACTACTATAATTATTATATTTACTAACAGAATCTAAAAAAAAATTAAAACTAACAAGATCAACAAAATTTTACAAAACTCACTAATGCAAAAGATTATAGTATCAGTGGTGTGATTTATACAAGTTAACATTAACACTAAGAGAACGTACAATGTAGGTTCCCTTACAAAAAGGCACCAAAACGTCACCCCTTTGAAGAATTAAAAGACGGGATTGAGCTGACGGCGAAACTGTGGAAATGAAATTCCAGTTACCTCAAATGATATGGAATGTGAAACAAATTGGGACTACGAGTTTTCCGTGAAGGAACCCTGAAGCATATCCGTTCGAGTAGATCCGGACAGTCTATATCACCAGACACTAACTTGAAAATGGTACAAAGGTCACAAGAAATTCGATCAGACTTGAGACTATTAATAAATAGGATGTTCCGCATATCTTCATACGTCCATTGATGTCGAGGAATTTGGAGTCTGAATCCACAATAACGTAAAAATTTATTTTCAACAGATTCAAGCATGTCTCTACGTATTTGATAAATAGGGGTCCAGACTGGAGAGGCATAATTTAGTATACTTTTCACCAAAGAAATATATAAATGACGTACAGTTGGAAAAGAAAAATCAGAACAGTTGGGCAAAACAAACCCCAGCCTAGTAAATGCCCTGGATGATAGCGCATTTATGTGAGGAACCAAAGACATTTGGCTGTCGAAAATAACTCCCAAATCAGGTATTTTGTCTACTCTATTAAGAGATGAATTATCTATATTATAATTGAAAAGTTTTGAACTTTTACATCTAGTGAATGTTATACAGTGACATTTATCAATGTTTAGCGACATGTCATTACTCTTGGACCACCCGTTAAACATAATCAAGTCGTGCTAGAGATTAAAACGGTCACCGAAAATATTTATCTCTGAGTATATTTTGACGTCATCAGCAAAAAATAAAGGCTTACAGAAAGTAAAGCATTCAGTTAAGTCCATTATGAATAGTACAAAGAGTAATGGGCCCAAATGAGATACATTAGGCACACCTGACGTAGCTGAAATTTCTCATAAACAGAAACTATGAATTTTTACTAGTTGCGCTCGTCCCGAGTTATAGACATGAACCGATAAGTAAACTGCCAATACCAGGAATATATTAGACGACTCAGGAAAAATCATAGAATAGGCATATTTTGTATTTTATTATTTCATGGGAGCTTTTTATATAGAATAAGTTTAGTCTTAAGTCACACACTGTACCAGTAAGTTAAGTCTTAGTAAAATAAATCTTTTTTAAAAAGCATTCTACTGGTTTGAGTATTTAACTGGCGCTGCGAACATGATAGTGTTACAAGTCTCTTTATCGTTTTTCGTTGAGATTTGGCGTATCTTTATACCTTGAGCACTATACCATAAAGAACTTCAAATACTCCTAGCCGAATCCTTTGGCCTCTCTATTGTGAAGCATTGAGGCCATCAGACAAAGCACAGAAAGAAGAAGGAAACTCCACAGGGTGAAACTCTGGCAACTCTTCAATCTTCGAAGTGTCGCCGTGGATCCTAAGATTTCAAGTATTTTTTCTGAAATCAGTAGACTGATATCCGTGCGTGACAAGTACCGTGAATTTGAACTTTTGCTGCTAAAAGTTGTGTGTGTTTTTTTGTGATAAAACTTGATAAAAAATGCTATGGTTCATCTTGATGCCCCTTTTTATGTAAGTAATTACTAAAATTGCCAGATTTTTTACATGTCTGATCCTAAACAACTTTTGAAAAACGCTTTAAGTTCAAATATAAAAAGACTAGGCTTGAAAACCAAGAAAAATAAAAAAATCATTATCACTTGCTGAAAAACTAGAAACTGTTAAAAATAAATCCGATTTAAATTTGAGCGAATTATTCTCAGAGTTAGATCTTGCATCTTCTAGTACTAGCAAATCTAGTGATAATAATAAGTTGAATTTTGATACTTCATCTTCAGAGGAAGAAGAAGAGCAACTTGAATTCTTTTTTAATAATAGCTTAATTAATTCAGATAAAATGGACGTTCTGCGATCTTTTGCAACCATTTTACCTACCTTTTCTGGAAATCCAGAACACTTAGAATCTTTTATTTTGTCAATTGACGAATTTCATAGTCTATATTATAATGGCGAAGAAATTCAGAAGAAATTTGTTTTTAGTGTTATACGCTCTAAATTAGTTGAAAAATCCAGAGATTTTATTATGAGTAGGCCAGACCTTAAAACCTGGGCCGATATCAAAATTGCTCTTAGAGAAAAATATGGAGATCCAATAGGATACCAAACATTGATGCAACAATTAAATTACATCAATAAAAATAAGCACGAAAAACTATTAGATTTTGTGCAAAGATTGAAATTATTTGTGCAAAGAATAAATTCTAAAATTCAAAGTGAAAACATAGACAATAATTCAAAGTTAATTTTAATAGCACAAGCCGAAAAAACTGCAGTAGTTGTTTTAATGTCAAATGTTCCAGAATCTTTGAAAACGATTTTACTTATACACAACCCTAATACTTTAGATGCTGCTCTTGTACAAGTCACAAATTATAATCTCATTGAATCGCAAATAAACTTGAAAAATCAGGTTACCCAAAAACCTTTCAATCAACAGCAAAAATCTATGAGTTATAATCAATCTTTCAATCAGAATTCGCAGTCATTTAACCAAAATGCTCAGCAATTCAAACAGCAAAATAATTCAAAGCAAACTTTTCCTTCTCAACCCGTTCATGTACAACCTAGACCAGTAAAACAATATTTTCCCACAAACGCCCAAGTTTTTGGAAAACCTAAAAATGCATTTGCTTCCCAAAAGAATACGAATCAAAGGCAATCAAATCCTACCACAATGTCCGTCCAGTCAGCAGGACCTTCTCGAATAGATCAACAACCACAAAATAAGCAGTATTATAATAATTATTTCCAACCTACTGGTCCTAGAAATTTTGCATCGCAAGAATTAACCAACCTTCAAACAAATCATGAACAGAGGACCAAAACTCTGAAGAATATTATGACGATTATTACTATGACCAAGACATACCCAATGTACAAGAGGAGGACACTTCTTTCAATCTCCAGCAGGAGACTCTCAGTGCAGAAGACCAAAATTTTCACGAAGAAGCCTCTACCGACCCATTAACTTAAACAATATTGCTCAAAAAATCGAGTTATCTTATTTCTTTCTACCAAAAATGCTAGTTACAATTTTGATCGATTCAGGAGCCTCCGAATCAATAATAAATCCCAATATAGCTAACTTATACCCTGATTTATTATTCTACGAGCCTTTTGAAGTAACTGCATGCTAAAAGACCTACCGTGAAAACACCAATATTAACATTCCACTCTTGCAAGAAATAGGTATTAATTTACCCCTAAAAATGCGTGTTCTTAATTGGCACAACGACTTCGATGCCCTTTTAGGAACAAAGGATCTCAAAAACCTAAATGCTGTTCTAGATTATCAAAATAAGTGCTTGACACTTCAACGGAATAAAAAAGTAGCATTTTCACTTGCTTACAACAAACCTCTCTCTAAACCAACTGAAAACTTGAATAGCAATGCACTAATTATTCCAGTAAATCTCGAAAATGGAGACGCTATATTACCCTCCTTCCAGATAAATAATCAAGTCGTCATTCCTGATAGTCTAATTACAGTCAAAAACGGACTTTGTAAAATTCCGAATCCACTTCCCAGACATAACATAAAATTTGATCACAGAATGAGAGTTATACCAAAAGAGCACTTTGAAATAACTAACCCTCCAACAGACAACACCCCATTTGAAATTTCTAAACAATTACGTTTAAATCATTTAAACGATTTAGAAAAAAGCAAAATAATACCTTTGTGCCATGAGTTCAAAGACATTATGTATTCCGAGAATTGCGACTTATCTTTCACTAGTCAAACCAAGCACTATATACGGACTACAAATGACCGTCCCATATATGCTAAATCTTTTCGCCATCCTCCTGCCATGTTACCTGAAATTCAGAGTCAAATTCAAAAACTTTTGGACAATAAAATTATTCAGCCATCTATATCTCCTTATTCTGCCCCTCTTTGGATTGTCCCAAAAAAGGCTGACGCTTCTGGGAAACAAAAATTTAGATTGGTCATTGATTACAGAAAACTCAATGAAGCCACTATCGAAAATAAATACCCCTTGCCCAGAATAGAAGAAATTCTGGATAATCTTGGAAAATGTACTTATTTTACCACTCTCGACCTGGCTCAAGGTTTCCACCAAATTGAAATGAGCCCTGATTCCATAGAAAAAACAGCATTTACAGTTAACAATGGTCATTTTGAATACCTCAGGATGCCCTTTGGTTTGAAGAATGCTCCAGCCACATTCCAGAGAATGATGGACGAAATTCTAAGAGAGTATCTATACAAATTTTGCTCTGTATATATGGATGACGTCGTAATTTTTTCTAAATCCCTTCCTGAACATATCGATCATATTAAAAAGATATTCAAAACACTCCGAGAAGTCAATCTCAAAGTACAGCTGGATAAATCCGAATTTCTATCCAAAGAAGTAGCTTTTCTAGGTCACATAATCACCCCTGAAGGCATAAAACCAAATCCTTCTAAAATAGAAGCCATCCAAAGATATCCAATACCCAAATCCACCAAAGAAATCAAATCATTCTTAGGCCTCGTTGGTTATTACAGAAGATTTATCAAAAACTTCGCCAAAACAACTTTCCCAATAACGAAGTGTCTAAGAAAGGGTCACGAAAAACATATTGGCAACCAAGAATACCAAGAAGCCTTCCTGAAGTGTAAGGAACTAATTACCAACTCCCCTGTACTCCAATACCCTGATTTTACCATACCCTTTAAACTAACTACCGACGCCTCTAACATAGCCCTCGGCAGTGTACTTTCTCAGAACGAACATCCTATTGCATATTATTCAAGAACCTTAAATTCCGCTGAACGAAACTAGTCAACCATTGAAAAGGAACTTTTGGCAAGAGTCGATTCTACAAAACACTGCCGCCCCTATTTATATGGCCAAAAATTCGTTGTTGAAACCGATCACAACCCCCTTGTCTGGTTATCAAAAGTGAAGGAACCAAATGGCGCCGAGTGAGTGAACACCTGTTTGGCAGCTGCGATAATTTTTGAGTGTTTTCTTAGTTTCCTCAAGTTTATCAATAAAATTAAACGTAGATTTGCATCGGGGTGTGTCTGTAGTGTACTTCTGATTATTTGAAAACTGGTTCCTCCTATTTTCAACCGAAAAACCTGTGAATATTCGTGTTTAAATTGTAAATAAACATGGTGCTGTCCGAGAATGACATTGAGAAAATTAAGGGGATCTTCACGGATCGTTTTCTGCAAAACGTGGCAGATAAAGTGGCTCAAATTATGGACAAAAAATATGCGAAGAAATTCAAGGAGCAGGAAAAATGTGTATCCGATCTTCAGCAGGAGGTAATCAAATTAAAAAGGGTCAACCAAGAAATGGCGAATGCACTAGACAGTCAGGAGCAAGCTTCAAGAAACTGCAATGTTCGGATTTTTGGAATTCCGGCCGAACCTAACGAAGATCTGCGGCTTAAGGTTCAGGATGTTTTTAAACAAATGAAGGTAAACATAAATACCGCTCACATCATAAGGTGCCACAGAATTAAGTCCAAAATTGCATCCGATAAGCCGCCAGCAGTGCTGGTGCGGTTCTCAAACGACATCGATCGCCTCGCAGTGTTAAAAAACAAAAAAACCTTAAGTCTACTGGTGTACAAGTGCGTGAAGACCTAACAAAAAATCGCTTGACCCTTTTGTCAATGGCTACTAATAAATTCACAACAAAAAATGCTTGGTGTTTCAATGGTATTATTTACATTAAAATCGGAGACGTTGTGCATCGTATCAATGACAGGAAGGAGCTGGATAATTTCACAATCACAAACTAACCTGTACGTATTAAAATTGCTGCTTGATTTTGTTGTCTGATACCTTTTGAATTAACTTTAAAATATTGGCATTAAATTCTCCTCTTGATTTCACTTACCTATTGTTATAAATATAGCGCATTGCATTTTTTTTTTTTATTTGCCTGTACCTGCATGTTTCTGACAATGGATGTATTCAAATTTTTTTTCATTTGGTTTTTTTGGGTAAATATACTTTTTGTGGCCACATTATATAATATGATGATACTACTTGAAATAGCAATTATTATTATTATTTTTTCTCTCATTCTTGGTCTCAGGGCGAAAATAATTATTTCGGATGGGTATTTTGGCTTACTTTTTTTTTTTTTTTTTAATTGGCTGTTTTCTTTGGTGCCAAATTTGGTCATAGGATAAACTAGTGATAGACTATTATTTTATGAGCTTTATGTTATACGTATGATATTTTATTATTTATATATATATATTTTTTTTTATTTTGTTTATGTGGGAAGACTAGGTTAAACAAGTAAATTTTGGCCTCTGGGTAAAATTAACTTAGTGGCAGCTGCTGCTCGGTTATGGGTGATTCCTTTTTTGTGCTTACAACACAGAGTTTCTTATTTTTTATTTTATTTTATTTATTTTTTTTTAAATTTTTTTTTTCTACCTATCAATTTTCATTTCGTTTCTTTTCTTTTTTCCCCTAATATCTTTCTATCTTATGCACTGTGCACACTTGAACGTTCGATCTCTTTTGAATAACTTTGACCATTTCAAAGACCACTTATTTGAGTACAACTACCAAGTACTTGGAGTGACTGAAACCTGGTTAAGCCCGAATATCGGCAATGAGAATCTTTCTCTTAATGGCTATGACTTTGTTCGACAGGACCGCACTGGCACAAGACGGGGGGGTGGCGTTGGAATTTATGTAAAATCTAACTTAAAGTTTTCTGTTTTAAAAAGTGAGTGCCTGCATATAATTGAACATATTTGGCTGAGGGTCGAGGTGGGGGGCCATTCTATTATTGTAGGCAATATTTATAGACCTCCTCGCTCCAACTGTCAGGAATTTATAAATTATTTGGAGGATATTTTAATTGACTTCTATGCTACCTGTGACCGAATCCTATGTTTTGGGGATTTTAATATAAATATGTTGGAGAATGATGCTTCTCATGTTGTTCAGTTAAATAATATTTTAGATACCTTCCGGTTGAGCCAATTGGTTACTGAACCAACTAGGATTAGTCAATCTAGTTCTACATTGATTGACCTGATTTGTTGCAGTTCGGATCTTGTACAGGATATGGGTGTCCGAGATGTTAGCATCTCTGATCACTTACTGATATTTGTTAAACTGAATATAATTGCTACCGAACCACATAATGCTCAATATATATTTAGGTCCCTGGATCACATTGACTTGGTTCGGTTTCAAGCTGACCTTGAGAGCGCTTCTTGGGACTCTATCTATCTGAATGAGGACATTGACGCAAAAGTAGATTTTTTAACTACTACTTTATTAAATGTCTTTGACGCACATGCTCCATTAAGATTGAAAAATAGTAAAAGAAAGCCGTATAGTCCATGGATTACTGATAACATTAGATTGATGAAAAACCTCCGAAATCAGGCACTTGCTCGTTTCAGACGCACCCGTAATCCTCTCCATTGGGGTTACTACAAGGATCTCAGAAATTTCACCACATCCGCTATTAGGGCTGAAAAAAAGGCATATCTCAATCAGAAGTTTCAAAACTGCAGTCCTAGGGAGAAGTGGGCTGAATTGAGAAAATTAAATATTCTTAAAAGTAAAAATAAAAATATTCCTGATCACCTAAAAAATGTTGATGAATTGAATAGTTACTTCACTCAAGTTGCACAAAACAATAAAAATCCTAAAATGGAATTAATAAATTCTTATAATAATAATTCACCGCATGATGAATCTTTTTCATTTATTCAAATTGATGAGGATTTAATTTATAAAATTATTCTCAATATTAAATCTAAGGCTTTCGGGGCTGATAATTTAAATATCACACTTATCTCTTTATGCTGTCCCTTTATAATACCCTTTATAGTTCATATCATTAATAGCTGCATAAGAAAGTTCTACTTTCCAAAGCAATGGAAACTTGCCTGTGTTTTGCCTTTAGCTAAAGTTAATAACCCTACGGAGTTTAATCAACTGAGGTCGATATCAATCTTGCCAACGTTTTCTAAAATCTTGGAGAAAGTGATAGAACTCCAAATGGTCAGCTTTGTTTACAGATTTAATATTATTCCTCCTAAACAATCGGGGTTTAGAGCCCGGTATAGCTGTTCTACTGCACTGTCTGATGTGGTGGACGACGTGCTCACTTCTCAGGATTCTGGTGATGCAACAGTCTTGGTGCTATTGGACTATACGAAAGCATTTGACATGATCAATTATAATATTATGGTTGCCATTTTGAGGTATATCGGATTTGAAGGGTCGGCATCCGCACTGATATTTTCTTTTTTGTCGGGTAGGAGACAGCGTGTCTGTCTTGACGGCAGAAAATCTGACACCTTGGCGGTCAAGTCTGGAGTACCCCAGGGTAGTATACTTGGCCCACTTCTCTATAGTATATATACTTTTAACATTGTGAAGTCCTTGGAGAATTGCCAGTATCACCTTTATGCCGATGATACACAAATCTATGCATCATTTAAACCTGGCTCGGCGGCAATAGTAGCGGATCGGATCAACAACGACTTGGATCTGTTATTGAAAGCTTCCGAAGATCATTTATTAAAAGTTAATCCTAGCAAATCTACGGCTGTTCTTTTCTGCAATAATACTTGCAGAAGCCAATTACAGGACACTATCAAACTTAAACTTGGTAACGATATAATATCATTTAGGGACTCAGTGAAAAATCTAGGCTTGATTATGGATTGTAAATTGAAGTTCAAAGCACATATTACTTTGTGCTTAAAAAAGGCATATTCGATGCTGAAACTAATCTATTCGCATAGATATTATTTATCGCAGAAAACCAAGGCTATGCTTTGCGATGCCTTAGTCTTGTCCCATTTCAATTTTGCTGATCATTTATACGGGCCTTTTCTGGACAGTCTTGATATAAAGAGAGTTCAAAAAGTGCAAAACTCCTGTCTCAGACTGATTTTTGGCATAAGGCGTAGACAAAGAATATCCCATAAACTGCCCGAGTTGGGGTGGCTTAATATGGCTGGTCGGCGTGCTTTGCATTCTGCTGTTTTTTTCTATAAAATTATGAAATTTGAAAGTCCTCCATACCTTCATCAAAGAATAAAATATCGAACCGACGTTCATAATGTGAACATTCGTAGGTTAAACCTTCTAACAATACCATCTCACAAAACTGAAGCGTTCAAGAAATCATTTTCCTATCAAATCGCCTCAATGTTGAATAAATATAAAGTCATGGACTTTACCTGGTCAGTGTACTATTTCAAAAATAGAATCAAAGCCATGTTGCTTCAGAATGATTAAGCATTAAAGTGTGGTCTCTCTCTCTCTCTCTCTCTCTAAATTCACGCCTTATTCGTTGAAAATTGAAATTGGAAGAATTCAATTTTGAGATTAAATACAAAAAAGGCAAAGAAAATGTAGTGGCCGATGCCCTATCACGTATCGACATTAATATTTTTGAAAAAAATCTGTCAATAGCCCCCAACACTGATAACACTATAGCAAACCTAGCCGACTTCGATCTTGCCGACTTTGCTCTCAACGAAAGATATAATGAAATCATATCCGAAACCGTAATCCCGCCTCAACCTAGAGACGATGAGCTAGATTCAAACGCCAGAGTATATTCCAACAACGACACTGAAGGCAAATATCTCCCTATTTCCGAACTACCCGTAAATTACGCTTCCACGCGTCTGATTACAGATTTCGGAGATAAATTCCTACATAAATTTACAAAACCATTCAAAAAGAATCACCATCTTATTCGAATCGAAAAAGACAAACTCCCAAATCGTTTCAATAAAATCCTGTTTGAAATAATTCGACCTGATGTAAATTCTGTCTTATACATACCTAATTCCGATTTAAAACGAGAATTTCAAAAATATGTTGCCGAAAATCTAAATACTTCTGCCAAACTTCAAATCTCAAATATTTATTTGACAGATATTGAAAATCAAGAACAACAAATAGTAGATTATACCACGAGTCAATAATGATAGCTATTATTCCCGAGGATTATTACGAACTGAGCCGCGTTAGCGGCGAGGGAGTAACATTCCGAGGGAATAATAGCCATTATTGCGAGTAGTATACTCTACTTTATTTACGACAAATTAATTTATTTGAGATTTTCAATGAACAAATTTCATCCGTCTCATAATTTTCAATACAAAACCACAAGCACTACACGTTTGACACTGACACTTTTGTGGAATAATGACCATTAATCCCGCTACTCGTCATTAATCCCTGGAGGAATAACATATGTCATTATACTGCCAAAATCACAAATATAATACGCACATTATACATTAGTCGTAAATAAAAGATATTACATCCGAGTACCATCAGCAGAATCATAACGGCATAACAGAAACCTATAACCAACTAAAACAAAAATACTATTGGCCCCAAATGCGCGAAACCATAACAACTCTAATTAACACCTGTGAAATCTGCTTACAAAACAAGGCACCCGTCACGTCGGTACATTTGGCGTTTTCAACTTTGAAAATATATAATGTTTAAAACATTTTTTTTTTAAATACATATATTTTCAGCTTTTATTTACAACAAAAATTAAAATCGCGTATGTAGCCCTCTTCAAGAAATACCATAAAATCAGTTTTTTTATATAAATTAGTGTTCAATGTCTCTAATCAATTTTCTTGAGTTGCGTTCTGGTTGAAATATCAATCCATTACATAAAGCCTTAAAAAAAATAACATGAAGGTTTCACAAAATTATATTAATTAAACATAACCCCTATTTTAGAGTCTTAATTATTTAGGGGAAATAAAATAAAGGTAACTAAAAAGTTATATATGCTGTGCGTTGTATGAACAAACGCAGCGAAGTAGTTTTTTCCTATAATCATCAAGATTCTTCTTATTTAACTTAAACGTTTTTACGAAAATACCGAATGAATGATGGATCTGCTCCGAGGCCTGCTCGGAAAAAAATCCTAATGGTCTTTGATACTGCTCTATAAATTCTGGTACGTGATGTACTAAAGCATGAATTTTCGGTGTAGGAAGAATTTTGACTTTGTCCAGCTCTTTATTGAACTGATCAATGAATATTTTGTAGTTTGCATCCAAAATCTGTCCAAAGCAACTGATAACCACCTTGTTCAAAGCAGAAAAAACAGCCACATATTTAATGCCTGTAAGAAAATAATCATAATTATTCCTTGAAAAGGTTTTGTTTTTTCATTTTGATCATACCACTTGAAAGTTTTTCCAACATGTCCACGTTTTTCAAAATCTTTCTGGCGCTATTTCCATTAAATTTTCCATAGTGATCAAAGCCAATGTACAATTTTTTGACCCATCCTGCTGCTACCTCATGATATTCCATTTTCAAGGTATCAAATAATTTTTATACAATACCTAAAAGTATATGAAGCTCTGAGGGAGGTATGTAGTGAAGCACTGGTTTGTCCGAGTCACCGACCAATAACGGCAAACCGATACAGTTTTCTAAAAATAAAAGAAAAAACTAAAGTATAGGTATATACATATTATGTATAATACTTTAACATTGTTAAAAATAAGTGAAAATTGTAACGTACCAAACTTTTTTGCCTGTGAAAGCTGTCCGTTAGTTTCTCTATGCCACATATTAAATTTATCTGAAATTCTATCGATAGTTCTAGAAGAACCTTTGGTTTTTAGTTCTCTTGAACTTACGTTGCACCAAGGACATGGATGTGCTGAAGCGTTACTCTGGAGTTCAAGAAGCATCATAATCAGCTTTAAATCTGCCGCAATACTATAAGAGCATACCCCACATATAGTATGCAAATTCAACACTTCTAGGAGAGTCTTTATATTTTTATATGATTCCACAAAATTTGGACCAAGGCCAATAATAAACAATTTTTTTATGCCCGAGAATTTATATTTCTCTTTGGATCCAGGATCTTCTAGAGGGAGAATAGTCATACAAATTTTTAGTGAATCACCGCCTCCGTCAATTCCAATTTTGATGTGAAAGTCATCATTGAAATCTCTTGCTTTTAGAATGAATGTAACCAGACCCGGAAGATCACTACAATTTATACTACATTTTATATCTGGCGCTATTTATACTACATTTTATATCTGGCAGCTCTGTACATATAAAAAAAATATCCAATAAGTGGCTGGAATTTTTCTTTTGACATCTCGCTCTCTCACAATCCGTAGATTTTGAGCGATCTTGGCAATTGCATTAACAGATAACTTGCAATCTTCTCTAATACTATTGAGTGAGTCGATATCTACGCTTTTGGATGTAGATGCTTTACTGTTTGTGAGTATTTTCACTTTCATGTTTACGCCTCTGCCTCTATCTAAACTGAATGAAGAATTTCCTTCACAATTTTTTTGATCGTACAAGATTTTGCTAGCAACTTGTTGTTTGATGTCGTTCGCAATCAGATTAACTGAGTTTTCTATTTTAACTTTTCTACTACATTTGTGTCCTTTGCCTTTAAG
Organism: Ceutorhynchus assimilis; assembly: GCA_917834065.1. NCBI lineage: Eukaryota > Metazoa > Arthropoda > Insecta > Coleoptera > Curculionidae > Ceutorhynchus > Ceutorhynchus assimilis. The sequence continues at coordinate 10,645,572 of OU892279.1, forward strand.
CAACTGTGTATGGCAAAAACTATATAATTTCAAAGATACAGTCGGAGCTTTAACATCACTGGCTGGTCTGCCGACTGGATTTTTTTGTATGATAAAGGATGAGTACGACAACTCTTTGTATATTCTAATATTGGGAGGACAAAACCGAAGTGAGGCAACTTCACATATTTGGCAAGTACATTTTGCGTCTCGTCTTAATCTAATATTCACCTTGTAATCAAAAATTTTCACCAATTTATGTGTGTGTAACTTCAGATAACAACTTCTGCATAAGACACATGGTGTACAGGTATTATTTGGATCAAAATCTGGTGAGATTAGCTTAAGCAAAGTTTGAGTTTTACCATTGATCTTGAAATGTTTTATTGCTTTATTAAAACAAGTGTAGCACACTGCAGAACGAGCCGCTTCATGGTTTCTTATATTTCGCGGCATCTTCGAACTAATGAAACTCTCTTCACTCACAAAATATAGTCCACTGACTACCAAACAAATAACGCAAATAACTGGAGTATATCGGCCAAAAAACCAGTCTTTTACCGATAAGATATTTTTTTAGAGCAGAAATATTTGTTAAAAACATTATTTGTTGCCTAGTCCTGAATTTATTTAAACGATCAGGGAATCAATTCTTGACATTAATTCGTATTTGAATCTCATGTTTCCATAGGATTCGTATACGAATTTATTTCAAAAAATCTTTGATTGAACAGAAAAATGTTCAACTGTTACACAAAGAATAAGACATTTTTATTAAAAAAAAGGATTTTTGCCTTTTCTTGGAAAGGGCTACATACGCGATTTTAATTTTAATTTCAAATAATAGCTAATAATATATGTAGTTCAAAAAAAATTGTTTCAAAGTTTATATATTTTTGAAGTTGAAATCGCCAAATGTACAAACGTGCCGTATAAAATAAATTACGAAGGTCCATTATTAGCAGAAAAACCATTCAACACCTTACACCTTGATATATTTCAATTTTCAAATTGTCAATTTTTAACTATCATAGATTCTTTCTCTAAGTACGCCCAAGCTTACTACGTTTCTGACAAAAATGCCACCACAATAATTAACAAACTCAGGCATTACTTTTCTCATCACAGCACTCCCAAAAAGATTGTCGTAGATCAAGGATCAGAGTTTAAAAACCGCTTGTTTCAAGAATTTTGTCAACTCTTTTATATAGATCTACACTACACGACTCCTGGTAATTCAACATCTAATATTATAGTAGAACGAATACACTCTACCCTATTAGAAAAATTGAAAACCCAAAAAATGAAAAATCCAGAAGAATCTCCCCAGAATTTGATGATTTCAGCTGTATTAGTATACAATCAAAGCATCCATTCTACAACAGGCTTTTCACCTTTCTCTCTATTATATGGACCCTATTTTAACGAACCAAACATAAATAATGATTTGACTATATACGAACAATACAACGAAAAACGTAAAAATGAACTAATACCGTTTCATAAAAAGGTCTTTGAAGAAACTCACAAAACCCAATCCAAAAACACTCAAAAACAAAATGGAAATACTAGTTCCATTCCCGAATTAACAGAAGGCCAAACTATTTATAGGAAAAACCCTTATAGAAATAAAATGAACCCTTCTTTTATACCCACCAAAGTAAAGACTCTTAATAAAAATACTTTTACTGGACTTTCTAAGAAAAAGCAAGTAACAGGCCATTTTAGAAAAATTAAGAGAATAAGGAAAAATCCTTTATCTTTTCAGCCTAAACCAAACCCCCAGGATCAACCCTCTACAAGTAGATCCTCTACCGAATAATGGATACTATGCTGAAAAAATAGCACCCACGATGGTTTTAAACCATTATCATCATATATACATATATTTTAACCTTACTAGAATTAAGTCTTCTTTAGCTGAGTTAACTTCTAATCTATACATATTAATACATTTTACAAATAAGTACAATAGCACGATAAAATCGCTTTTTATGCAAGCACATAAAGAATTAAATTACACTTATGATTCCTATGGGAAATTAAGTTCATTTAACTCCTTACCTCGCAAAAAGCGTGGATTGATAAATTTCCTTGGAAGCTCTATAAAGTTCATTACAGGTAATTTAGACGACGCTGATCTAGAGAATATAAACCAACACATGCAAATATTGAAGAATGATCAAATTAATTCTATGCACAAGATCAACGAACTAAGTCCATTTGCCGGGCACATAACTGCTCGATTCCAAGAAAATGAAAATGTAAATATTATGAATGAAAATTCAAGAAAACTTAAAGCCAATATAGATGTTTTAAACGACACAATAATGCTTCTAGTAGAAATGCAAAATCAGCTTTTACAAATAAAAAATCTACACTCTTACTTAGAAAAATTATTACGGACTTTAACCTTTGCTCATTTAGAAAGCCTAGATCTTGAAATTTTAAATACACAAGAAATAAAGGAAATTTGGAATTATTTAGAAGTTCAATATCCAAAAAACTTATTATGGCCCATAAAGCACATAATAGAACTTACTTTAATTTGCAAAACTGGATTAATTTTATCTGATGACATGGCAATGCTAGTAGTTAAGATCCCCATTTTTGAAATGAAACTATGTAATTTAGATATTATATCCCATTCCTACATCTAGTAATACGATTTTAATTAGTCCTAGCAAATACTATTGTAATAACTTATGGTATACAAAGTGTTCAGAAATTAATACAAAGTGGATATGCACTGATCCTATAGTTAATGGCTGTAACTTATTAACAGATTGTACTTTTGCAAAAATAAGTAATAATTATAAAGTTCACACATTAACCTATCATAAGGCTCTTTTATTTTGTACGAAAACTTCTGAAAGTGTTTTTGAAAATTGTTTCCAATTTATTAAACATAATTTGACAGGGTGTTCTTATATTCAGAGCCAATGTGATGTAATTATTGGTCAGTATAAATACGCTCTACAATCAAATGGTATTAGGATTAAAAATCCTGAAATCCAAAGTACTGTATTAAATTCAAACCTATCTCTGAACTTACAACTTAAGCACCTAATGTATCCTGAAAAAATCACAGAAGACCTTAGGGAACCCGTAGTATTTAAGGACTTTGTTTCAGCAAAAACTCATGCAACTAGTACTATTGTATTATTTCTTATATCTGTATTAATTCTTATACTAGTTGGGTATTTATGGCAAACGAAGAAGAAGTCAATCCCCCTGAAAACTCTACAGGACATCATCAACGAGGACGTTGAAGAATCTTAAGGGAGGAAGAGTTATAGACATGAACCGATAACTAAACTGCCAATACCAGGAATATATTAGACGACTCAGCATAATCATAGAATAAGCATATTTTGTATTTTATTATTTCATGGCAGCTTTTTATATAGAATAAGTTTAGTCTTAAGTCACACACTGTACGAGTAAGTTAAGTCTTAGTAAAATAAATCTTTTTTAAAAAGCATTCTACTGGTTTGAGTATTTAACTCCCGACAAATAACGTTTAAGCCATTCTAATAAGTATGTGGGAAACACGCATTGCCTTCAGCTTTGCCAGTAAAATTGAATGGTTAACACAGTCAGGGACGTAGCGAAGGCCTCTGGTTTGGGGGGGGGGGGGGGTGACATTCCTAATTTTCCCAACTTTTTTGAAACATAAAAAAAATCATATATAGCATCGTACACGTGTTAAAAAGTGAAACTTTTTAAAAACTATTCCCTTCCTCATACAACTTTTAAACATAGCGCATGAGTCGAGGTATAAAGACGAAAGGCTACACAAAAGAAAAACGCGCATCTGTAGTGACGTCACAAGGGTAACGGCGCTTGACAATAATAGGCAATCCACTTTGTTTATAATCCTTGGTTTGTGTGAATCGTTCGTCGGCTGTCATTGTCATTGGCTGTCTTTCTCCGTCTGTCTACGTCGCCGCATATCTTTCTTCTCTCTCGTCTCTCGTATGCCGAAATTTGCCAAAACGTGTCGTTACGTTAACGTGACGCGTCTTTCAAAACACTTTACAAGAAGTTTCACTTAAGAAAAATCATGTGCAGCATTGTGCACGTGTTGGGAGGTGAAACATTTTAAAAACTATACCCTCCCTCATACAGCTTTTAGACTTAGCGTATGAGTCGGGGTAAAGACGAAAGGCCACACAAAAGGGAGACGCGCATCTATAGTGACGTCACAAGGGTATCTGCGCTTGACAACAATAGGCAATCCTCTTTGCTTATAAACCTTGGTTTGCGTTAATCGTTCCTCGTCTGTGATTGTCATTGGGTACATTCAGGCGGTCCCAGCGGCTAAGCTCAGCCACTCATCAGGGACTTTATTCTCGGAACCAAGGATTAGCGTTCTCATAAGAACGATTGCTCTGTCATTATCAGTGTTATGCCGGACGACAAAGACAGAAACTTCGTTTCAATGAGAACGCTGCTCCCCTGTTTCGACAATAAAGTTCCTGCTGAGTGGCTGAGCTTAGCCGCTAGGACCGCCTGAATGTACCCATTGGCTCGCTTTCTCCGTCTTTCTATAGTCTACTATATATTCCTTCTCTCTCATCTCTCGTGTAACGAAATTTGAACGTGACGTTACGTTATGCGTTTTTCAAATCACTCTCCATATTCTTCTCTAAATATCAGACCGCCGCCTAGGAAGTTTCACTTCAAAAACTGATAAAAAGTGTGACATGTATACAGGGTGTCCCGGATAAGGATGCAGTCTGATCTCGGCAACCATAAGAGATATAGGGTTGGTTAAATTCGGAAAGAGTTGCGCATTACTGAGCTCAGTGGCGCCATGTTTTGATATTTCGTAAATTCCGAATTACATATTCCGAAGATATCCATGAAAAACCGAATTTTGCCGAAATGGATTTTATTTTTTTCTGACTTTATTTGAAATGATATCGCACAATAAACTTCACATTCTCATCGCTACTTTTTCTCCACTACATGATAATGTTATTAGATTTTTGATCAGACGTTTCGTTTCTTCGCGATCATCATCAACTTTGTTTTTTCAAATGCTCCTAATTCCAGGAATAATAATTTCCACTAGTGGTACCATTAACGGGCCTCCGCGATCTCCAGACATTACACCGATGGATTCTGATAAGTCAGTAAACTTAATTAATTCTTAAGTATTTCTCAAAAGATAATAATAATAATAATTAGTCCTCGCAAATAAGGTGCGCAAATTTTTGTCTACCAATTTTTCCCAACTTTAAATTTTTTATCCAAATTTTCCCAACTTTCGATATATTTTGGAACAACCCCCCCCATGGCCCCGTCCCTGAACACAGTCAAAAGCCTTACTATAATCTGTACATATTGAGTCTATTTGTGACAAGTTACCCAATGATGGAAGAATGTCTTGCTCGTGGACTAAAAGGTTACTCACAGTAGATCTTTGGGATACAAATTCATGCTGAGGTGGATCAATAATACTCCTACAATGCCACTGTAGATAGGGTATTAGGAGCTTTTCACAAAGTTTAGAAACCGACGACAAAATACTTATTGGCCGATAATTCTTAATATCATGTCTGTCCCCAATCTTAAATATTGGCAAAACGTAGCTAGACAACCAAACTACTGGAAATTTGTGTTCTGATAATGACCTATCAAACCAAAAATGCAGAGGCTTAGCAAGAGAATAAACACATTTTCTTAAGAAGAAAGGTGGTAGCTTGTCCGGACGTGAGCTGAGTTTGTTAGGCAATGATTGTATTCGAACGAACACCTCTTGTAAAATAAGTTTCATTTGCCCGATATTCACAACTTCAGTTATACATATTAGTATCATTGATATTAAAATCAGTGTTAGAGTTATCGCTATAACAGTTTGAAAAATGAGCAAAAATATTTGAAATATCAGAACCATTCGAAACTGTCACATTGTTGAGATTCATGGTAGCCGTTTTTTGACCTTAATGAATTAAATCATTTCCAAAAACCTTTAGAGTCAGTATTTATATTGTTCTCAGTATTAGCTATATAATCCCTATGGCATGCATCAGATAACTGCTTACACCTAGCTCGAAGATTACTAAAATGTCAATAATCATTTTTATAATTAGATTTCCTATACTGGGTATGAGCTGGCCTTTTATCTCTAACAAGCTGTCTTAGTTCCTCAGTGAACCATACAGGAAAAGACGAGGAGGTTTTTCTCTTAAGAGCAACAAATAGGCTGATAGCCTGTTCTAATATTGCATGAAATTTTTCGGTTGCAGTGTCAATATTTCTGTCTATTAATTCCAATATAATCAGCTCTAGCAAAGTCTCTAAAAAACTCCAAGGAACACAGATCTTCGTTATCCCCAACTTGAAGTGTGCAGCAGTAACTCCTTGATGATAACTATCAGGAAAAAGGGCATCATCGGCTATGTTGATGCAAAAAGCAGAGTCCCCAGAGCAAAAAATCAAATTCAAATATTTGTTGTGCGGGTTTGGAATATGATTCTTCTGTTTTAGGCCGAAAAACCGAAAGTTGTCACAAAATGTTTCTGCAAGATAACCACTGGAACATTGTACTAGCTGTTCACCTGCATCTGACAAGAACCAAACAGCGGAGGGCAAATTATAGTCACCAAATAAATGAACGGATGAACAAGAGTAATTGCGAATTATGTTTTCCACCTCGCTGCAATGGTTAGCATAGGTTTCACTAGGTGAATTTGGTGGAATATAAACCGCGCCTAATATTAATTTCACCTTACCAACTGTAAGCTGAACAAAAACATGTTCAACTGTGTTCATTATGCATGGAATGAGCAATGAAGTCAACGTGTTTTTAACACAAATCATAACTCCGCCACCTCTGGTACACTCATTGGTTATTTGTTTCCTGTCCAAGAGATAAATGTTATCGTTGGGAATACCAAGCTCGGCATCATAAAATTCTGAAGTTAACCAAGTCTCAACTATATCAAAAAAAGAAGCTGTGACACCCTTAGCAAAGTCCCGAATTTTTAACCTCATCCCACCAATATTATGGAAGTAAATAGAAAGGTTTAGCTTACTTAGTTTTTTGGTACGGCTCGAGTGAACTTTATTATTGCAGGACTTCCATTCTTGTATATGATTCTTGGATCAGACTCTCCATTTGCCAATCTTTACCTAAGCTCCAACACTGCCTTCTTATGGATTTCTTGCTGCAATTTGGTTCTGTCAAAACTTACGCAAGGACCTTGATCATGGAGTTTACTTCTTGATTGCAATATTTTCTGGCAACTTTGCGGGCTGTCAAGCACCTTTCGCAGAGGCCTAAGCTCGTTAGGCAACTTTTTTCCTAGGCAAATAACCTTCCTAAAGCAGCCGGTTTCAAGACCTGATGCCTGAATAATATTTTTTGCCCTTTCCGTATCATGTTGGATTTTATCATATAAGTTTTGAGAGATCCCTCTACATTGAAAGCAACAACATTATAAGCCTTTATACTGCGATCATGAATTTCACTGAGAATGTCATTTTGGTTTAATGATCCATCGGCATTTTATCAGAGTTTCGCTTCATTATTTACAGCTTTCTCTGTCTGTACTTCGGGTAGGGGTAGTTTCATGATTTGTATTAACAGCTAAAATTTTGCTTGTGCCAGATACACCGCTAGTACCAGCATTACTTGTAGCATCCTCGGTGTCCATCAAATTGTTAGTATCTATAGCTGCCAAAAATGAAATTACAAAATTTCACTTCAAAATATATTAATGCAACAAAAAAAAACAAAAATCGAAAGAACAAACTTTGAAGCATTTTAGAAACATATCTGGATAAAATACTTACAGTATTTTTATCAGCTGGGACTGGGATTGAAAATTCCCCAAAAAAAATTTGCGGCTCTGGAATATCCCTATTTCCTTCAACTGGTGTAATGATCTCAAACTTTTTTTCATCTGTAGTTTTGTCTCTATCTTCCAATGGTGATGGAAATGGAGGACCCTCTCCTGTTCCATAGCTATGTTGTTTTTCTTCTGATTTTTTGTTCTTGACTTGTTTTTTAAGTCTACCCATGTCTATAAACAAATAATAATATCAGTTATTTATACACCAAGTGAGTTAAATGAATGTTTATTCATGAGAAGAAAGTTTAACCCACGAGCCCTAGCGAGTGAGTTGAAAATATTTTAAATCACTGATGTGTCAGATTTTTAATTGGGCAGAGTGACTTGAAATGCTGAGAGAGTTAATTTTGTTTTTTAAATCACTGAGGTGATAAACGACTACTTACCTTCATTGTTATGCGTTCAAAAATGTAATTTTTAAACGTCAAAATGGGATAATAGTTATTTATGATATAAGTGTTAAAAGTACATTTTTAAGGCACGCATGTGAAAGTTTGCAGAATGAGCGAAGCGAATTCTGCAATTCACATAAGTGCCTTAAAAATACTTTTAACACAAATATCATACAATATTTTTTTTCTACAAACGTGTTAAACATGCAATTTTTAACACCCCCCCGTAGCATTAAAAATGTTACTTTATCGCACTAGTGCCATAAAGTCTTTATAGCACTAGTGTTAAAAATGAAACATCAAATTTTGAGAGCGAACGTCAAAAAAAGTTTGTATTTTTAGTTATTTACATTGATATTGATGGTGAAATTTGAACAACTGAGGTAGCCCGATTGGCCGACTCATCTATATTTTTCAAGGGATCGATGCAACCCTCTTTTTCTTCTGTATTTTGTTGCATTTTTAGCAAAAATCATTACTGACCATGACAGACTTTCAATAAACTGACAAGACATTTCATTACCTGTAAAACAAGGTGCTGGTTGTTTGGATTTTTTGACAAATGTCAAATTCAATAATTTTATTTAGGAACGATGCTTCCAATTTATTATTTATTTAAAAATCCAATTTGTTACTGGTTATTGCTTTTTATTGCCGTTTGTAGAATAGTTATTTATGATATAAGTGTTAAAAGTACATTTTTAAGGCACGCATGTGAAAGTTTGCAGAATGAGCGAAGCGAATTCTGCAATTCACATAAGTGCCTTAAAAATACTTTTAACACAAATATCATACAATATTTTTTCTAATAACCAGTGACAAATTGGATTTTTAAATAAATAATAAATTGGAAGCATCTTTCCTACATAAAATTATTGAATTTGATATTTGTCAAAAAATTCAAACAACCAGCACCTTGTTTTACAGGTAATGAAATGTCTCGTCAGTTTCTTGAAAATCTGTCGTATAGTATATCGTGGTCAGTGAGCTTATTGCTAAAAATGCAACAAAATACACAAGAAAAAGAGGGTTGCATCAATCCCTTGAAAAATATAGAGGAGGCGGCCGATGGAGCTTCCTCAGTTGTTCAAATTTTACCATTAATATTAATGTAAATAATTAAAAATACAAACTTTTTTTGACGTTTGCTTTCAAATTTTGATGTTTCATTTTTAACACTAGTGCCTTAAAGACTTTTAACACTAGTGCGATAAAGTAACATTTTTAATGCTTCGAGGGGGTGTTAAAAATTGCATTTTTAACACGTTTGTAGAAAAAATAATTAACTTATCTAGAATGAAGCGGACATATACCTTTTTCACTTATTATTGGCGTAGTGGCGTGCCATGGAAATTTGGAAGGTTGACCCTCGTATAATAATGACAGTATATGTCAAATTCCAGACAGTTTTAAGTGTGGTTTACATAATTTCGTAAGTGCCGCGGTATTAAAATTTTCTGGCCTATCTGGCAAATCAAATTTGATACATTTTTCAATGCATTTTTCAATAATGCTATATTATAAACGGTATCTAACTATTTTGCGTACCTACCTGCAAAATCAAATTCGGCATTGTCAAATTTCTTTCGTATTGAAGATGCCGAAAATAATTTCAGGAGAAAAAAAAGGGAAATATTAAAATGTCATGGTTATTTAAAAAAAAATAAACCAGAGGCTTTCCAGGGAACAATTGAAACCCAACTTGCAGATATATTTGAGGTAGGTATAACCATAGAATAATATACGAACAAGATCCTCCGATGGATCCAGGCTTTCTGTCGCGCGATTCCATTTGACCCCTGAGTACGAAAACCTAGACCGTGTTGCCAATTGCAGCACATTGTCGTTGTGTTTCTATCTCTGTGATTTTATTTTTATTTTAATTTCTACTTAGATGAGAAAAATGTACAACAATTACATTATTGGCTAATTACAAATTTTTTTACTAGGTCCAACAATTTTTATATCGAAAAATGTCATGAATTTCTCAAAATTCAGTTTTCATACTTTTTCACACATACCTCGCGATATTTCCGAAACCAAAATCTGTAAGATAATTTTGTTTGTCTGAAAAACTCGCTTTATTCGTAAAACTAGGTAAAACTTCAACTTACAGTTTTTATGCAGTATTTTTTTCAGTAAGCGAGAAACTTTTTTGTTTTAAGGATTTCTGCCATACTATCAGCGAATGAAACAAAGGTAAGACATCATGGAAATTTTTGAAAAAAAAACACGATACTCCGCGATGCATAGTTTTCAAGATATCGTCACTTGAAGTTGAGAGTTTTGTCGGCCGTGCACTACCTACTCCGGGTAGCTTCGCCACACTAAGCGCAGCGCGCGTCTTTAGTGTCATTTACATCCACTTATCTCAACGTACCTACGGAAAATTAATAATAAAGAAAACTTGAAGATCATGTACTTATATGTAGTTGTTTACATCCACCTAAAAATTAAGAAAATTAACGTAACACACGGAAAAGTTGAACCAACTTTAACTTAAGGAAATCCGTACGTTAATTTCAATAATAATTATGAATGACAGACAGATTGAACTATTAATGTTATTGGTGATTACACGTAGGAAAATTAACTTCATTGTAAACAATGTAAACACAAACCTTCTCAGTTTCGAACGTTAATTATAATTTTTCGTACGTTGATAAGTAGTTACGTTAAGTGGATGTAAATGAACCTTTTCGACTGCCTGGGTGCATTTTCATGATATATTTGAGCAAATTAAAATTAATAAAATCTGTAACTTTGGTTTTAAATAATAATGGCATAAATATTTACTTTTCACTGATTATTTTCATTAACTTGGTCTTGGAAATTTGACTCATGTTGTAAATAACAACAAAAAAGCAAGGGAATTATATTTTCGATTCAGAAACTTGTATTTTAAAAAACATTTATTTTATTGATTAAAATACAGAGGCGACAAAAGAAAATATTCGGATCAAATTGCTACAGGCTAAAGCAAGAAAACAAATGAACGCTCCTTATGGGGCTGCATCGGCTTAAATAAACATTTAATGCCGACATAGCAATTTGATGTTTACTTTACAACAATGTATTTAAAAAGTCCTAGAGGAAAGGGGTAAGCACATTAAAGCATATAAAAAATAGATAATTGATTATAAATCAGCATGGCAATTGGTTAATATAACTCCTCCCTCCCTAAGATGTTGCAAACGTGGATTGTTGTCAATTCAAATCAGACAATTCAATTTGCACATTTGCACAACCTTTTTCTGAAGTTTTATATTTCCCAAAACAGTAAAACAGTAAAATTAAAAATAAAATAGCAAGACTTAAACCTATGATTACATATGTGTTTAAATAAGAGTGTTCAAAATACAATTTTTTCAGATTATGAACTCTTATTTGTTTCGTCGTCTTGAAGGCTTCTTCTAAGTCTTCTCGGTTGATTTCTTGAAGTTCCAATGTTGTTGCGTTCTCTGGAAGTTCAGGGATGTCTATTCTTGGAATCTTCAGTTCAAAATTGAAGTTCTCGCTGGTTTTTGAAAATGTTTGATTTTGGATTTTCACAAAACATTTCTCAAAAGAAACTAGCGTTGGATTAGTTATTATTTCCATATGGTTTGTCTTGTCACATTGAATAACTATAGTCAGACTTTTCTTAGGGATGACTAATAGTTGTCCATTCGGGAGTTGTCTCACTGTTGGTTTTTCATATTTCACTTTAGTGAAAGGACATTGTTGTGGTAGGTCAGTAATCAGGTCGTAGACACATGATTCTTCTTGCTTCAGCTCTTCTTGGTTACAAAGGTACACACTTTCGACTTTCGGGCATTCCCATAATGTATTCTAGTAAATGTCCGTAGTAAGTAATAGGTAAGGGTACTTATTCCTAATGGTAAGTGCTTGGATAGGAATTGGATAGATTTTATACAATATAAAGGGCTTGGGATCAATCATTGGTGTGTGTATAACAAATATAATTAACTCATTTTGGATTTTTACTTGAGTTTTCATTGTCTCGTAATACTTGATTTTATTATCAAAAGGTATTTGCTGACTTTTGGGTATATTCGTTAATATTTGATTTAATTCATTATGCTGTAAAATAGTATAATGCATTATTCCCAATTGTGCAAAATTCATTGCTAGTTGCACATGATCAATAAGATTCCTTATTTTATTACTTTGAATATTGATATTGTTAAATATTAGATTGAAAGTTAACATTGAGTGGAAATTTTGGTTTCCAAGGAAATATTTTGTAATTTTCCTGTGATAACCTTTTGGTTAGATTCAATAGTTAAAAATTGATCGTGAAATGTTTTTGTAACTTGTTTCAATACTTGAGCTTGTGTTTTTAGATCTTCATTTAGAGTCTTTTGATTATCATTAAGCGTCTGGATATAAGAATCATATCTTGCGCCATCTTCAGCATCTAGGGTTCCGTAGAGCCATTTTTGTGCTGTGCCCATGAAATTTAATAGACCTCTTTTATTACGTTTTCGGTCTTGATAGGATCTGATTGCTTATTTCATAATCTTAATTTGAGAATGACTGTTTTCAATATTTGTTTGAAACAGTGCAACAAATTGGTTTGACCATGTTGTTTTGTTAAGAGTGTCAGATAATTTCATTAAGGTGATTTCCAGTTTATGGATACTTTGAATGATAATTGTGTTTATGTGATAATAGGCCGTGTTATGTTGAGTTGTTACGTAAGTAGTTCCTAAAGAGATCGGTAAAATAGGATTTTCTACCGTCATCAATGTATACGCTTGGGTGACTCCAACGAGAGTTAGGAATACTAATGGATTCATCTCGGAGTACCTGAAATAAATTATTGTCGTTTAACATTTTGTTTAGCAAAGCGATTCTGTGTTTTGCTATCATAACGCGGACTTATCTTGTCTCCATTAAATTGTTTTACAAAGATTGGATCTTGTAATTCTGGTTCAGGTTCACGATTTTTATTACGTGATTCTAAAGACTTTGTTTATTTCGCGAATAACTTTTCTTGAATTTCTTTATTCAAATTTGCAAGGGATTCTGCCAAACTTGTTATATAGTCAGTTGTTAGTTTATTTTCCGTTTGTTCAATCGGTATGGCATAATTCAAATCTCCTTTAATCACTTGAAAAGGGGTGTGATTCACTGTACTATGAGTACTGTTGTTATAATTCAATATAGCGATTGTCATTAGATCGATAATACTCTTATTTGGGTTTTGGAGTTTTAAACTCGTTATACTTTCACGTAGTGTCGAATGGAAACGTTCGATTGGACTATTCGAGTTCGGGTTTCTTGGAGTTATGTAATGAAACTCAATTTTGTTTAATGTACAAAGATCTGTCATTATAGCATTTTTGAACTCTGCTCCATTATCTGATGTGATTTTTTGAGGTATTCCATGGTCACTAAAATATTTCAATAACTGTGATGATATCCCAACAGCTGTTTTCGTATTTACAGGAGAGGCTTGACCAAATTTTGAAAAGCTATCAATAATGGTCAGAAATTTCTGGTTATTGATTATATACGTGTCAATATAAATATGTTCAAAAGGTTTCATACCAATGGGTGTTGGTTTGAATATGATTTTGTATGGTTGACGTTCATACTTGGTTTTATTGCATATCTCGCATACTTTGACATAATTCTGTACGTCTTTCTCGATATTGGGCCAATAGAATCTTTTCTTTAAGGCTGCAATATTTTCAGTGATTCCTCTATGAGAGGTTTTAGTCTCATGATATTGCTGAATTTTCTCTTGTTGAAGATCAACTTCTGTGATGTCTTCTAATAAAGAGTTCGAGATGTACAAAGTAAATGAATTCGAATTAAACGATTCTTGTAATGCTCGTATCACAATAAGTTCTAAAGATTTATTTAGGAAATGAAGGCAATAAATACCAGGTGGCATGTATTCCTTTACTAAATTAGTAATTTGTGATGTTGTTGGATTATTAGGTAAGAAGAATATTATTCTCTTTTTATTACCAAATAGTTTGATTATCTCTTTTCTAATTGTGTTATTATTGGAATATCGAAATACAATTTGATTTCCAAATACATTTACATGTTTCTTAGTATATGGATCTCCTAATATTGGATTTTCCATAGACGTATGTATTGTTTGGTCATTTTCAGACAAGGCTGAAATTGTTGAAGAACGATTAGTTGGTGTTATTTGTCTGTTACTTTTTTGAGTTTTAGAAGATTCTCCTATTTCTATGGGAATTTCTTTTTTCTCTTTTCTTGGAGGTATTATTAGTTGTGATAATATCTTATTTTGGGTTTTACTTTCTTAGGTTCCTCTTCAGGTTCCTTTTCTGATGCTGTTTTTGTTGATTGAGATGATTCAGACATTGTTATCTCTTTTTCTTTAGCTATCTTGCTTTGTTTAGGAAGATATACTTTAGAATCTGTAAAGTATTTTGCTATGATTTCATCATTACATAATGGTGTATCTTTCAGCATTAATCCTAATTTTTTATGAAATTCTTCATCTGAAGATGTTAATCTGGCATCTGGATCTGATTTTTGAATGGCATGAAGTTGTATTGCAGGAATTCTTGATAGTGCATCTGCATTCATGTTTAATGTTCCTTTTTTGTATTTGATTTTATAATCAAACTAGCTGACCCGGCGAACTTCGTACCGCCTCTGAATTATTAAATATACCTATTAAATGTTGTGTTAATGTATCTATTAGCTGAATTAAATTCAGTTTTTTTCGATGGTGAATTTGGCTTTGGTTGAAGAAAATTAATGTTTACTCTCTGGATCAGAAGTCACCTAAAATTAAAATTTTTCATCATCGTTTTTTAGGCAGCTTGTGGGCATTATTCTTGTAAAGTTTACCACCAAATAAATAAACTCATAATGTTCAAAGAATGTAAAGAAAACAAAAAAATCTCTAGCGCAGCCCTATTTCACTCTATCTGCACTGCATGTATTGCACTACTCCATCTGTTCTGGTCTATCTGCGCTACTCTATCTGACCTACTCTTTCTGCACCACTCTATCTGATCGGAATAGTTCTGTGCAGCATTGTTCTACTCTATCTGCAATGCCGAGCTTCGTTCCAGGTATCAGAGATGGCGCGGTATACAAAATACAAAATAAACTTGGTATCGGTTATAAGACATGGCGCCGTATGCGGGCTTAGTAAATTTTTTTCATAAATAAATAAAATAAGTATTGAAATGACCACATTGATGACATAACAACATGCTGGTACTGTCAACGCTGAAAAAAGTTTCAATTTGACAGCAAAATGATCCTCCATTTATTGAATATTTAATTTATTACAAAAAATGTGATAAATGAAGAACCGATCGACCGATTTTGTGCAAACTTCACATAAACCATCTAATAAATAGTCTGAACAAAACCTAAACATTTGGTTTGGCTAGGTGAGTCCGTTCTTGAGTTATAAAAGTACAACGAAAACTGGCATTCATTTTGATATATATAGATAAGTAATGGAATGACCACATTAATGACATAACAACATGCTGGTACTGTCAACGCTGAAAAAAGTTTCAATTTAACAGCAAAATCCCCATTAACAGAATGATCCTCTATTTATTTACAAAAAATTTGATAAATGAAGAACCGATCGACCGATTTTGTGCAAACTTCACATAAACCATCTAATAAATAGTCTGAACAAAACCTAAACATTTGGTTTGGCTAGGTGAGTCCGTTCTTGAGTTATAAAATTACAACGAAAACTGGCATTCATTTTGATATAGATAAGTAATGGAATGACCACATTAATGACATAACAACATGCTGGTACTGTCAACGCTGAAAAAAGTTTCAATTTGACAGCAAAATGATCCTCCATTTATTGAATTTATTACAAAAAATGTGATAAATGAAGAACCGCTCGACCGATTTTGTGCAAACTTTACATAAACCATCTAATAAATAGTCTGAACAAAAACCTAAACATTTGGTTTGGCTAGGTGAGTCCGTTCTTGAGTTATAAAATTACAACGAAAAGTGGCATTCATTTTTATATATATATAGATAAGTAATGGAATGACCACATTAATGACATAACAACATGCTGGTACTGTCAACGCTGAAAAAAGTTTCAATTTGACAGCAAAATGATCCTCCATTTATTGAATATTTAATTTATTGCAAAAAATGTGATAAATGAAGAATGGATCGACCGATTTTGTGCAAACTTCACATAAACCATCTAATAAATGGTCTGAACAAAACCTAAACATTTGGTTTGGCTAGGTGAGTCCGTTCTTGAGTTATAAAAGTACAACGAAAAGTGGCATTCATTTTGATATATATAGATAAGTAATGGAATGACCACATTAATGACATAACAACATGCTGGTACTGTCAACGCTGAAAAAAGTTTCAATTTAACAGCAAAATCCCCATTAACAGAATGATCCTCTATTTATTTACAAAAAATGTGATAAATGAAGAACCGCTCGACCGATTTTGTGCAAACTTTACATAAACCATCTAATAAATAGTCTGAACAAAACCTAAACATTTGGTTTGGCTAGGTGAGTCCGTTCTTGAGTTATAAAAT